>JABUQX010082091.1:0-18821 GCA_015478945.1 Trachelipus rathkii
ATATCATTACAAATAATACTATTATACATCATAAATACTATATTAAAATATCTAAAATGTATAACTTAACTTAAATAAATTAGTAATCAAATTTTGTAAATACCTTATTAATTCTAATTACACCTAAAATATATATATATATTTTTTATATATATTATATTATAATTAATATAAATATTGTAATATCACAATTAAAAAAAACTTTTAAATTTATATTAATAAATCCATAATAAAAATTAGTGGAAAAATTTTTTTTTTCCCACCCCCTCCCCTCCACCTTTCCCCCACATATTGTCTTAGCCAGTCCCTAATATTCAATAGGGGGCCCTCCATCCGCCCACCCCCTATTGTAAAGATAAATAAAATTAGGAGGTAAACACTTTTTGCCCTTGCCTTTCAACAATAAATAAATCCATGGGGGGGGTTATGCCCCTTCTACTGGGATTTTTCAACTCAGCCGGCATTTATTTCTTGGGAATTTCAGCGGGTTCGAGTTTTTCCCCCAAAAAGGTCCCAAAAGGAACCATTTTTATAACTAAATCTGTATCTCTGATTTTAACAACTTTTCCCCACCCCCCCAATTCAATTGAAATAAAAAAAAAAAACGCCCCTTTTTATTAAAAAAAATACTTTTTTGGCAAGTTTGTTTTACAGAGAATGTTTTCGGGTTGGCAGGTTTTATTTCCTCTTTTTTTCTAATAACCTCATCTTTTATAAATAATATGTATAAAAAAAAAGAAAGGGCCCCCCAAAGGTTTTTTTTTTGGCCTTTTCGGGAGCCCTTAATCACTTCGGCCCGCTCTCCCCGTTTCCCCCTTTCCCCACCCCCCTTTTTTTACCGTCCCGCCCCCTCGAGTAACGCACTTAGGGGGGTTTGGGTCTGTAGTGGGGGAAGGCAGTCCCCCCCCCCCTGCACATTGAAAAAGGTTTTTTTTAATGTGATTGGGGGTTAGAAAAATATGTTAAGCGAGTAACCTCCTCCCCCAAAAGGCCTATTTTCGTTTGCGGGTTCCGTTTTGCTTTTCCCTTTCCTTTTTCCTTTTCCCACATAAATCCTGTTTTTTTTCCTTTGTGGGAAATTCCACTTTCTTCCCCAATTTTTCCCCCTGTTGTTTTCCCTGCCCCCTCGAAATTTTTAATTTTCCCTCCCGCCCCAACATTTTTCAAACCTGCGGTTCTCCTTAAATAGCCCAACAATCATGGCCGTACAAAAATTTTTGCCCGCCCTTATTTTTAGTTTTGTTTGAAACATTTTTTAAATGAAATGCGGTGGAAAAACCCAACTCCCTTACACCTATTGAATAGGGCCCCCTCCCCTCCCTTTGCCCGTGAGACGGAGTGGGGGGTGGGGAGGCGTGAACACCCTGGTAAAAGATAATTATAATAAAATATCTTATTAATATAATACTATACTGATGAAAAGATAAACAATGTATTATCTCACAGGTAAATGGGTCCGTAACAAATGAGATAAGTATATCGTGAAATATTAATCTATATATTATGTATTAAAAATATATAAACTTATTTATGTTAATTTATTATTATATATTTATTTAATAATTATATAATATATTTTAGTATTATATAAATACTTTATATTACTAAAATATAATAATATTAATAAATAATCTTAATTCTCATCCATTCTACATGGGTAATTAAGTAAATTATAGTAGCTATCAAAGATTTTTACTCCCCGATAAATAATAAAAGTTTATAATTAATTATATATATAAAAATATATGTATATAATATATATATATAAATAAATAAAAGTTTAAAAATAATAAATATAATATTATCAAATTACTCAAATTTTACAAGACTTTAAAATTCTAAAATTATATACCTTCATTACGATTGAAAGAACAAAAATATTATTTTATTATAATAAAAGTATATTTATTCAAGAAAGATAGTAAAAAGGTGGGGCCCCGCCCCTGAAATTGTTCCCGTAAAAATTTTTTAATTAAAAATGTTACATCATTAGGGGCTTCCTCCCTCCCTAAAAATTTTAAAAGCCGCAAAGTTATCCTAAATATATACCTTTTTTTTTGGTAAGAGACAGAACTGGCAAATAATTTACTTGTCCTCAGCCTCGAATTTTTTTTTCAAAATCATTGCAATGAAGATGATTAGATCGCTTAACCCTAATTCTCTTTTATTTTCAAAATAAAGATGATATAAAGACTACATACAGTTATTTCTTCCGGTAATTTTTCGTCAAATAAGAAATTTTCAATAATATAAAAATGGAATTTGTCGCCTCCCAAAAATTTTTTAAGAAAACCTCTTGTTATAAAAGTTTCGGGGGGGGGTAGGGCGGGGTTGTTTTTTTCTTATAAATGTTATCTAAAGATTCACTCTTGTTCACAATCTTTATAAATATGTGTCTATAATCAATTCCTTGTTATTTATAAAATAATTGATTTTTGGCCCTCCAAATTATTACGGTTCTCTCCTTCCAATAAATTATAGAGTGAGATATGATATACCTCCGGCTATTTCTGCTTTGGTTCCCCACCCAAAAATTTTCAATTTTTTTTCAAATTAGTGCAGAGAGAAACACAAATCTATTTAGATAAATGTTGCGCAAAAGAGACTGGCGGTTGAAAAAAATTAAATATGAACACTCATTATGTTTGATAAAGATCTAAAAGTTTGGTGCATAAATATACCATTTAAATGGCATTTTGTGTAAACACACCACAAAAAAATCTGTTTTTTTTTCTATAAGAAACTTCCCCATGCAACATGTTCCGGAATCCTAATAAATATAATTTTGAGAAGCTCGCAAAGCGTCTGTAAAAAGAAAAATGGCCTCTGGCGAGGGGGTGGTATATTTTTCAATACATTGGTGGTGCACACCCCAAAATTCGGTGCATATTATTTTAACACCCCCAAGTTGCCACACATGATACTATACCCTTGTCGAATGGGGTCTCCTATTTTTCTCACCCCTTAAAAAATTTCTCCGCTTTTTTTGGAAAAAACCTCGTTTTCCCCCAAGTTCACCGATCTTTCCCCAGAACACCGAACAAATCCTTTCTTTTTTTTTTTGTTTAAAATAGAAAAATCCCCAGAGAAAAAATCTAATCCTTTTTTTGTTATTTCTGTCCCCCCCTGGAAACAAGGTTACACTTTCCCCCTCCACCTTTGTTTGCAACAAATACCTAGCGGGCTGTCCCGGAAAAAATAGAACCAAATAATCAGTTGGGTTTTTTTCCAACCCTTGTGACCTTTGGCCCCTCAATAATTAAATGGTATAGAATTTTTTCACCACTTTTTTTATCCCCGGAAAAAACCGGAAAGAAAGAAAAATTTTTAATTTTTTTTTGTGGTCTCAATAAATCCACGCCAACTTTATATGCCGAGTTTTTATGGGATTTCCCACAAGTATATATCAGGTACTAAAAAAATATCCACCCATGAATTTATCCATTATCGGTTCCATTCCTTGTTTTTAATATACAAATTCAATAACTTATTTCACAAATCCCATATATAGAATGGGTTTTGGGGCCTCTTCATCAATTATATATCTGGAGAATTCACACACATGACCAAAGAAATCTTATTGAAACAAGATTTTTTTATCCCACCCAACTGATGTTTTAATTAATTATTTCCGGCTCTTTCCAACCCCTCTCCCATTTTGGGCCTACTATATAAAACAAAAGGAGCCAGATCACCCTTCGAGTGAATCCACTACAAACTCAAGATTTTTTTTTTTTCTGCGCAAACAAACCATCTTTTTACCATTTTTTTTTCAGCAAAAGGCTGTATTTCCCTTGTGGAAGTTGATTTAGATTTCTTTGCATGGGTCCACCGTTTAAAAATTTAGTACTGGTGGATTCTTTGCTCTTTTTGCAAAATATTTTTTAAAAGTGTTAAAAAAGAGACGGTTGCTTTTTATTTTTTCTTTTTTCTCTACCCATATATCCAACCTTCGGGAATCTACAACACTGATTAAATATAAACCGGTTATATGGTACCCCTCTCTCCCACTACAAAACCTCCTTAAACAAATTCCCCACCACATTTTTCCATATCCCGTTTTTTTGTTTGAAAGAAAAGATTTGAGGTCCTTCCGCAAAACAAACGGGGGGCGTTTTCCTCTTGTGGGGTTCGCCCTCCGTCTCCACAACATCTTCCCTCCGGGCCCCCCCTCCTCTTTTTTGGGGAAAAAGCCTTTTTTTCTTGGGGTTGGGCGGGCCAAACTCTTTTTTTTAAAAAAAACATTTTTTCTTTTTCTTCTCGAAAATTTAAAAATGGTTTTGGACTTAAAACAACGCACCTCTCTTAAAATGATAATAACTTCAAATATAATTGTTTTTTCCCTTCCAGTTCGGCAAAAAAACTTTTATCCACGTTTTTTCCCCAATACTACAGAAAAAAAAAAAAATTTTGATGAGCTTTTATGACGAAAGTCATAAATATATTTTTTATTTCTAATTTACCCCTTGCAAAAATCCGCCAATAATAAAAATCTATACAAATGAATAGAAAAAAAAAAACAAAAAAAAAAATAGAATATAAAAAAACAAAATTCGTCCATTTAACAAAAAAGCGGATAATGTTATTAGAGGAAGAAAGGTTGCAATAATTCAATCAATTTCTTTTCTAAAAGAAAATAAAAGGTTGTTTGGTGGAAGCACAAGATTAACAAATAAAAACCCCAGATCTTGGCCCAGGGGGCCAAAGGTAAACCCATAAATAATCTGTGGGTTTTTTAAAAAAAACCCCTGGTATGGGGATAATATGTAAAAAGTCCCTTAAAGTTTAAAACTAGCTTAAAACTCTCACTTTCTCCGGGTCCACATATAGCAATCCCACACGGGAAGGAAATGCCCCTAACAAATTTGTGCTCCCCCCCGCCCCCCCTTTCAGTCGCCGCGTGGTTGTTTCTATCATGCTGGTTTGGAGTAAATTATTCCCCCCAGTAAAAACCCTTTTACCTAAAAATCCGGAAAAAAAAAAGTTTATAATTATATATATATATAATTAAGAATCAATTATAATACTTATGACTCAATATCAATTTTAAAATTAATAAATAATATTAATAATTGTATAATAAATAAATATTATTAATGATATTAATCATTTATAATAATAATAATATTAAAATACTAATAGAAATGAATACTGATATCAAGTAATAAATTTATAATATATAAATATATATATATATTATATAATAATAAATATATATAACTAATAAGTATAGAATAATATAATTAAATAATATAAAATATAAAATATAGTATATATACCTATATAATATTATTAACAATTAATATTATATATTATTAGAAAAAGTAAACATAATGATAATAGCCACTACATTTAAAACAAATATTTTACGAAATAATAATGTTAAAATTTTAAATATTAAATAATAAATATAAGTAATGTTAATAATTTATATATATAATATAATAAATAATTATATATACAAATAACATTAGTAATTATATATAAAAAATGAATTTCACATGGATGATACATCAATTATAAATTTCATGTCTAGCAATTCCTAAGTACACATGAAACATTTATTTAATACAAATATAATTACTATAATAGAGACCAAACATCCTCAGCGAACAAGTTTACACAACCATTTGTGTGTTTTGAGTGTGGGTTATTTTTTTTGTATGGTTTTGTGAGAAGATTGGAAGGGAATACAAACTTCTCACAGCCCCTTAGTTTTCTTAAACTTTTTTTTTTCATAAGTATTTCATTTCTGTTTTTAACTTTTCTTAATTTTCACCTAAAATTTAAAAAAAAAATCATTAAAGTTTGGATAAATTGCTCCTTTCAGCAATTCTTCAAATCTTACGGGTTTTTTATTATTCCTTCCTTAGCGGGAGGGGAAACCTGCCCCCCCCTTTTTTTTTTTTTAAGAAAGAAAGAGTTTTTTCCCCCTAAGGAAAAACCTCTCCAACCCTTTTTTTCCCCCCACAATGTGTTTTTTGTTGGCCCAAACAGAAAACCCAGACGTCGGAACAAAAAAAATGTTTCCCGGAATTGCAATGTTTATCGGGGTCATTTTTGTTTTACCAAAAAAAAAATAAAAAAAAGTTTCTTCTTAATTCAAATACTTAAATAAGCCGCTGGGCCCCTTTTTTAATACACACAACCTACAATCCCTTAAATTATGCACCTTTTTCTATATGGGCCACCCTTGCCCCCTTGGGGTTCCCTTTTTTGGACAGACATACAACACAAAAACTTAATCCCTTCCAAAACAATGCAAGTATTTATTTTTAGTTTTCTTTCTATAATACCATCTTACAGTGTATTTATATTAAGAATAAGGTTTATTATTGAAACAACCCGCCTACACTCATCCCCCTCCCTCATTTAAAATTTTTTTCGTTTCTTTAAATCATAAATTTTTTATATTTCTTCTACCCCCCAAGTATATTTATACATTGTACGGGTTTTCCTAGTGTAGACAAACAAAGCAAGCTCTATTCGCCCCAAATAAAATCAAAATATCTAAGATACAAGCCATTCAATTTGATTGCAATCTCTTAATGTCTCTTAAAAAATCTCCTTGAAAGGCTCTATTTCTGAGCGAGCCATGACATCCTTGTTACATTCCCTTTAACGATAGGAAGGGACATAAATGTAAAAAAAAAAAGGAGAGGGGGGATAAAAAACCTAAATTGTTTGGTTCGAAAAATAATAGGTGATAATTCTTTATTAGAATTACATTTTTTATTTTTATTATTAAATACATTTTTAAAACATGTTTTATCGGAGGGTACTTCCAACTTAACTTTTTATTTGTGATTTTTGTTCTACAACATAACACAGCATAGAGGAAGATATACCTCAAGAAAATCAAATTTTGTCGTGACTAGTTAAAACAAAAAAAATACTTTTTGAACCACGAATTTCTGTGACATACCATACATTCTTCAAAATTTCTTTTTTTTTTTGGTTCTGGTTAATTTCTTTTTAAATTA
Source organism: Trachelipus rathkii (assembly GCA_015478945.1). NCBI lineage: Eukaryota > Metazoa > Arthropoda > Malacostraca > Isopoda > Trachelipodidae > Trachelipus > Trachelipus rathkii. The sequence continues at coordinate 6,984 of JABUQX010082091.1, forward strand.
AAAATCTCAAATATTATTTAAGGATATTTAAATATTTATAATATTCTTATCTTAAATTTATTAATTATATATACTAATAATACTCTTATTATATGATAGTTATATTATAAATCTTATTTACATTATATTATATTATTAATTTCTGTAAATTATTAAATAAAAATATCCATTAATAGTCAAATTCACTCATTAATAATAATATAAAATAAAAATATTTTAAAATATAATTATAATATTTTATCTCCTCTTGGTAACTCTGACCACCCTCTTCTTTTAACCTAGATATAATGTTTTAAACCAAGTTGGAAAATACTACAATTAATAAAATCCGATAGGGAAGAAAGGGAAAAAACATGTCCGGGGAGAAAAAAAAAAAGAAAACAAAAATAGATAATTTTTTAAACCCCTAATGTTTTCTCCAAAAGGAGAATATTTAATATAAAAATAAAATGACAAAACTTTATAGGACGCCAAGACCACACATGAGGACATATATGTAAATACAATTTGACAAAATGAAAAATAATTTATAAACGATATTTATAACTATAAAGAAATTATCCTATTTAAAATATATTTTAGAGAAAACAGGTCCCACCCACCCCCCCTTAAATTTCAATTTAAAAATGCACTTTTTATACCTTCAAACATGATTTTACTAAAATCTAAATTTATGCTAATTTTTACTGTTGCTTTTACAAGAAATAGACACTATTATTTTTTTTTTGAAAAAAAAACTAAAACCGGTACTTGAATGAAAAAAAAAATAATTAAAAAATTCTGATCATTGGAAAGAAAGTAACCAACTTCTTACCAAAGATCCTTGATACGGGTAAAATTTTATGCAAATGAATTATCTTATTCTGCGAATTGGCCGAATAAACTTTTTTTTACGTGTCTTTTGAAATTAATTAAACCAAATAAACAATACAAAACCCAACGAAGGTATTTTGTTACAAACTCCTCACCCAATAACCTACAAATAATATTTTTTGGTTTTTTTTTTTTTTGGTGAAACCAAAACAAATTAATAGTTTTAAAAAAAATTCTTTTTTACTGGGAAATGCCGCCCCAAAATACCAATGAAAAGAATTAACAAAATTGGCGCCCCAAAATGAACTGTGTACCTTTGCGGGTCCAACCTTTTTAAATATAAAGAATTTACTCCACTACCAACAAAATAGACGATAATAATTTTTAGGGATAAAATTTTGCCCCCAACTCCCCTATGAAACCAAACAACTTGGCAATATAATTTTTCCATCTTTCCTTTTTGGGGTTAAAATAATTTCTTTGAAAAATTCTAAAATTAAACTTTAAAAAACCTTAGATAGAAATTGAAACAAAGGACGAAGTTCACGCTTAAGCTATATTAAAATTAAATCATAGTTTCCCCATTTCCAAAACGGTATACCCCAAGTTCTTGTATAAGAGGCCCACACTAACGCGCAAAAGTGATTCCCCGTACTTGGTTATATGCTTCACGCTTTTATTTAAAAAAGAAAGTTAATTAAAATGAACTGTTTATGTATACTAAAAGTACTCGCTAGGTGGAATCTCACGCCAACCAGAGAAAAGAAATGAATTTGGTGGAGAGGGGCCACACTGCTCGTTAAAATACTTTCCATTTTTTTTTTTTTAACAGAGAGATTGCGGTTATAAGCTCTATTTAGTATGTTAATAAAGTCTGAAAAGACACACTGAAAAAAATCACTGTTCGTTTTGGGATATTACACTCTCCCAATATGTAAGAAACTTGCCATTTATTCCGACATGTTTAGTAATTATAATTAAATGCATATATTAATTTATAATTCAATATTTTATATTATAATTATAGGATCTATATTTTTAAAATATTAAAAACAAAAAACAATAATTTAAATATTATAATATATTATTTTTATTTAATTTATTATTATATATATTAATAATTATTATATAATATATTAATTCCCCAATTAGCCCTTTTTTTAAAGACCCATTGCCCCCAAATTACCAAAACAAAACAAAATTCATATACCTAAAAACACAGTACCATATTAATAACTTAAACCAACCCAAACAATATACCACACAAACCAAAATATATATTAATAATAATATATAAATATTATTAATATTAATATAATAATTAATTATTTATATTATAATAAATAATATATTTATTATATATAATATATAATTAATAATAATAATAAATATAAATATAATGTAAATATATAAATATATATTTATTAATATATATATATTTAATTTAAAATATTATATATTAATTATATTAATTATAAAATATATATAATATTTTAAAAAATATTTATATATATATAAATAATTATAATATAATTAATAAATATAATATATAATATATATTAATAATATCATGTACCTTAATAATATAAAAGAATGAGAAAATTACATTATATTTTATTAATTATTAATAATATTAATTTGGAGGATGTAATGTTGATTAAGTGATTAAGCAACGGTAATTAAATTCTGGGGTTTTTTGAAATCAATTTATAAATCGATAATATTTTGACCGGTAATGTTATATCCGGGTATGGGAAAGTTTATAATAATAAAAAATAAACAAAAAAGGAAATAAATTAAAATTTAAATTTTGTTATTATTAAAAATTCACTCATTGAATTTAATTATAAAAACTGGTAAAAAAATAATTGGGGGGGTTTTTATTTTATATTTTTAGCAAAAGGAAATAATATTAAGATAAGACTTTCCCATATCAATAACAAATTCTTCACTTTTTTTTTTATTTCCAGGTAAATAACAAATTCCAAAAAAGGCCCTATTTTTTTATTTTTTAAAGCCATTTTTTTTGCGATTGGAAAATATGGGAGAACCAACGGATAAAGAAGAAAAATTCATTTGGAAAAAATGGGTAATCAATATTTATGAAAACAAATAATTCCCTCCCGGGAAAACGTGGGAAAAAAATTTATTAAAAAAATTAATAAAAAAAATGGAGGAACACGTTAATTAAAAGAAAATAATAAAAAGATATTTACCTATATATATTTTAAATTAATATAATTTTCCCCCCCCCGATTCTCCTTTGACAAAAATTAAAACCCTCCATCTATCACTTTTTTTTAAAAATTTTTAATTTAGTAATAAACAAATATATTTTTATCCCCAAAAGAAAAATTTTTTAACTTTAAAAACTTAACTATCTGCCCATAATAAATAAATTTAATAAATTATTAAAGAATTAATTAATAAATATAATAAAATTAGTAATAAATAAATAAATATAAATAAATTAAAAAAATAAATAAATAATTGGACAAACAATTTAAATAATAAAATATGAAAAAAATAATAAATATAAATAATGAGACAAGAAGAAGAAAAAAAAATAAAGATAAGAGAAAAAAAAACTTACCACAACTGAAACAAGAAAAGAAGAAAAAGAAAGAAGAAGAAAAAAAAGAAAGGAAACAAGAAAGATAAGATGAGAGAAAGCTATATACGAAACGAGAAAAAAGAAAGAAGAAAGAGTATAGGAAGAAGACAAGACACAATAAGAGAAAATAGATTAAATGATTATTTTATAAGAAATGAGAAAAAAAGAAAAAAAAAAAATATAATAAGAAAAAGATAAAATTGTAAAATAAGGCAAAATATTTATAGGAAAATGAAAAGAAAAGTTTAAAAAATATTTAACTAAATTAATATGGGAAATAGAAAATTATTAGATTTTCTTATTTTAAATTATTTAGATTAATTGTTATTATTTAAGAATTAAAGAATCATTAATTTTATTTAATAAATCTTCGGTCATGTCTTTACATCTACTATTTTTTAATTTTTTTCAAAAAATTTAATATCTAATTTAATTGTATATATTAATTTATAAATAATTTATTGTCTAATTAAGAGCAAATAAATAATTAAAATTATTTTAATTTAATTGAAAAAAAATTATTTAAATTACTCTATTATTTATAATAAGAGATTTATTTAAATATTAAAAATTTAATTAATTAAATTAATTAAAAATAAATTAGATATTATTATTGTTATTATTTAAATTTATTAAATTAATAAAATTATTATATTTAATTTTAAGATAAGAAAAAGACTTCACGCATATTTTTGGAACAAACATTCCTAAAGCTTATGTGGTTTTTAGGTTTAATTTTTTATTTATTTTTTTCCCCCCCGTCCTAACACCAACGTTTTTCCCGCTCATCGCATTTATTTTCGAGTTTATTTTTCGTATTTAGTGTGTTTATTTTAGTTTGTTTATTGCATGGATTCTTGCCTTCTTATTTTATTGTTTTTGCCCATATTTATAATTTAATATAATAGAAAAAATGAATGCTTAAATAATTTTGTTTGTTTTTTAAAACTTTATACTTAAATCTTCCAATTTAAGGCATTTTTTTTTTCATTCTTTTTTCTTCTTTAATAAATGTTTTATGTAAATATCTTCTGCTGATCTACATGCTGTTTCATTACATTTTTCTGTAAAAATTTAATAAAAATGACTAAAATTTGTGAGACCGTTAAAATAAATATTACTACTTTGACAAAAACTAAACTATGAACAAAAAATTCACATAAATTTTTTGTAATCATTGGATGAAATGGAAAATTTTAATAAATAAATAATATGATGATTAAATAATAATTAATATAAATAACTATTATAAAAATATATTATATATAAATAATATAAATTTATTATAATATTTATAATTTATATTATATAATATAATTAAATATATTTATTTATATAATAATATAATACATCAGATCTTGTAATATTATAAATTTAATTAAAAATAATAATAATTTGGAAAAAATTATCCATAAATTATTATTAAACTCAAAATTATAATATAATAAATGGTCAATTTTAGTCCTGCCCCCCGCACAAGCAGAGTTGTAAGGGGGGAGGCAAAGAATTAAGGAAATTGACCCGTTTGCCCACGAATTTGCCTAATGAGGAATTTCATAAATCATTTTTCAAGAGAATTCCTGTGTTTTTTTTTTTATAAAAAAATACCTTTTTTATCAAAATAATGAAAAATCCTGTTTCTATGAAAATAAATATCTTAAAAAATTAATTAACACCTTTTTTTTATAAAAATGTTTATAGAAGAATTGAAGAAGAGAATTGTAAGATTCCGTAAATAAAATTTAAAAATAAATTATATTAAATATCTTTGTATGGAATCGAGAGAGATAATGATAATCAATGGAATTTTGGGAAAAGATCGAAGGAGAGAAAAAAATTTAAAGGTGCCCCATGGTTCACTCAGAGACGAAATACTGTAAGTTGATTGTGCTCCCTGAGAGAAGAAGGAGGAACACCAATTTCATGAGAAACGAAAATATTGAAAGTGATGTTCTGACCCAAAAATCAAAAAAATAGAAACAAGAAAAAATAAGTTTGTGTCGCCCCCTGCATAAAAGCCGCGCTATTAATATGTCGGAAATGACCTGTTTCCCGGCGGCGCCCCTTCTTTTAGATTGAAATTTGGTTTAGAAAAACATGTGGTTAGCAATTGCCTTTTAGAAACCATTTGTGAGGTAAAAAGATGCTTCCCTCCTAAGAGGGAGAAAAAGGAAAGAAGAAATATTACTATAAATAAAATGTTTAAAAAACACGACTTGGTTGGGTTTTGTTTTCAGTAATTGTATAGATTAACTCAGTAAAGGAAAGTCTGTTATGTGTGGTCTTTTTTCGAAAAAAAGTCTGAAAATAATTAAAATTTTTTCTATTTTTGTGTGCCCCCAGTGAAAAATTTATTATACATACGAAAGATAAGGTCAGATGCATTAGTTTTTAGTTTTGCTAGTCTCTTGCAGTCTTTCAAGATTCTGAACTGTTTCGATGACAAATTGTGAAAACGTGGTAAATGAAAACCACCATTTATTAAAAGAAAGAATAAAAAGAAAGTGGTGAAGCTAGTCTTTTTATTATGGGAAAGTGTAAGTAAAAAAATACTCAAGCAAGTAAATTATTTCTCCCGTACCGTAAACCAAAAATTTAAATATTTTAAGAAAGGGAATTAAATAGATTTTTGAAAAACAAAAAATTAAAAGAACCCTTGGTGTATTTAGGCAATTTAATTTTACCTATTTGTCATAAAAAAAAAATTTGAAATTCTAGAATATGTAGATTACGAAATATTGGGAACGTCCTATTGTTCATAATTTCTCCCTCTTTTATGGATCGTGAAAAGATATAAAAAAAACCGGAGACCTAAATAAATTGAAAAAATACATTTGCAGTTTAAATTTGACACTTCAGTATCAAATTGGTAGAAAATCTAATTTGACTTTACTTACAGATTTTATATCTTTTCAAACTTGATTTCTCATTGGTAATAATATTGAGAAATATATTAAATTACGTTATATCATCATATACATATTACAAATGATATTTTAACAAATTATTAACATCGTGAGTAATGAATTTCAATTGTTAAGTACTCTAGGCACTTAGTATCTATAATTTGAAAATATAATGAAAGTAAAGTAATTAAATAAATTTGATTAATTCATAAATTAATTAGAAAGAAAGATCTTATGTAAGTTATAAATTTAAAAAGATCTAATATAATTTAGTATTAAGTATAAAATTAATAATAAATAAAGATAGTATATCTTTATCCGATCCCCCTTATTTCGTTGCGTCTCCGTTCCCGAAAAATTCAAGAAGTCCTATTTTCACCCCACTGATTTAAGATAAAAAGTTCAAATGTTTTGTTTGTTTTCTCTCATGCCCCCCCCCCAAGAAAAATATTGGGGAAAGGGTAAAAAGGTTTTTTTTGCCGGCGGGACAAACGGGGAAGGCCTGACGAGTCGGGAAAAACAAGCAAAAAAAACACAATATCGTACAAAAGAAAGTAAAAAAAGAGAAGCCAAAAGATTTTTGGAGAAACCCCCCTCCCCCCATTAGCGAAAAAGAAAAAAAAGGCTCCCCCCCCCAGCCCCCCTCCGGTTGTACCCCCAGAAGAATTGTATAAGAGGAGGATGAGCCCACGCCCCTATTTCAAGAAGAAAGAGAGATCACGGTGTGATAGAGATAAATAAAAGAATATATAGAAGTTGGGGGGGGAGTAAATAGAAAGCCTAGCCCTAATCAAAATTAATGAAAGTTATGCATCTCTTCGACAAGAATGAGAATTTTGTTGCTCAGTTCAATAAAAAAAAATCGTCCCCATGGCCCAAACATAGAAAGCAATGCATCCTTTATGTTCCCCGGTTCAATTGGGAGATATTGACCAAATTGTAACGGGAAACAGAAAATTTGGAAAATAGTCATTTGGTGAAACCTAGAAATGTTGGAAACTGGAACCGGCGGGGAGACCGAGAAAAAGTGGATTGGTGCACGTAAAACGAATGTTTGGAAGGAGGTAGAAATCTGATTTGCGTAGAGGCGAGAGAAGGTGTATAACGGAGTGAATGGCGGGGGATTTGTGAGGGGGTATGGTTGTGCCCATCGGGCCAAGGGTTGAACCTTACATTGACGATGCTACCAATAGTGAGTGGTCCATCGCGTTCCCGTGGAACTCTTAGGGGGATTTTCTGACTGCGATGGGTTTCCCCTAATTTATGGTACTGTATATAGCTATGACTGGGCATTCTTTCGACTTGTGTCATAGTTCTTCCTACCTATTCTAAAACTTTTTGCTTTTCTTTCGATGCCCCGTCGCGCACGGCTTACTCCTTCTTGGGCCAAAATATAAGGAAGATGAAGAAGAGAAGAAGATAGTATATATTCTATATATATATATATATATATATATATATATATATATATATATATATTATATATATATTATAATATATATATATATTATATATATATATATATATATATAATATATATATATATATATATATATATATATATATATATATATAACCCAATGTTTTAATTTCCGGTTTTGAGTCAAAGACTCAGTTGATTAGATTATCTGCTAAGGGAAAGGGCCAGTTTTAATCAACTTTTATTTCTATTATTTGTTACGACGAATATGTGTATCTATTTGCCTAAAAACTTCTCAGTTTCATTCCGTTCGAGTTTCAATATAAAGGCGTGTAGTATATTCATGCAAATTTATTAAGACTTGAAAATAATAACAGGGTTTAATTTATTCTTCCTAGGACATTACAAAGGTAGCTAACAATTTTAAAATGGCCGCGTCAGCACAAAATATTTTTTTTTTTTGTGACACAACTTCAATATGTCATTCACATCTGCAAACAGTGCGACATGGCATTTATTTCTCATTCAAATTCTTGATTATCATATTGTAAATATAATTTATTTAATATTAGCGATACATTTAAAAGTGCATATTAAGTATTTCAAACAGGTATATTTGGGATAAAAGATTTTAAAATATAATTTAACCTTGATTTGAGTAATTCTATCTGCCACTGATGTGGAGACTAATTTGACATATATATATATATATATATCATATCATCTAATTATATATTATATATTTATTATTTATCTAATGATAGTCACATACTACCGGGTATATTTGAAGTTCTAATTTATCAAATATTCACTAGTGATTTTATGTTGATAAATGGCATTTCTTCTTCTTCTTCGTTACCCGTTTCTGCATGAACATCACCCGAAAGGTACTTAGCACAGAAATTTTGCACCATTATCTGTTGTAATGTATAGTAGTAGCATAAAAGTATGTATTATTATTATTATTAATATTATTATAGAGTAATTATGTATTATCCTATATTATTTAAATTTGTGAGTAGTTTACATATATTATTTCTTCTAAGCCGGTTTTGAAATGTGCGAATCATAGATTGATACTTTGTGGGATGAGACTATGAAATCGTGGGCTAAATAAGAGCAATTGTGATTAGCTATGACAATATGGCATAGTGTTTGTGGATGTAACTAGAAGCTATGGAAGTCAGATGTAGAGCACGGCGAATGGTGGAAATGAAGAAGGTGAATGAATAGCGGTTAAGTAGTGTAAATAAAGTTAGCGAGTGTTTGGAAATGATACTTAACCAGCAAATGATTGAAGATTAAAAAAGAGATATAAAGATCGTTTGGAGATTGCTATAATAAGCGAGAAAATAAAGAAATAGCTAAAATGAGGGTTATACTCGAAGTAGGGAAACAACAAGAGGTAAAAGAAACAGTTTGCCTAGATGCAATTGCAGGGCAAAGGAGTGACGAGACCACTCCTTACATAGCACATTAGAAGCTCTTCTGCGATGCAGCGAGCAAAGTTTATGATCGAAAGAACTAAATATTAAGGTACCTGCCTAGAATAATGAATGAAGGAATGGTCGTGCTCTTGTAATACTGAGCGACACACTAGAGAAACTGTGAGGGTACTGAATTGTTGATATAACCCCTCACGAGAAAATTCGCACCAGATATTAACATGTAATGCATTGCAGGGTGTTGTGGGGTGTCAGCTGAGCGATGTTGAAGAGCGTTGTGCGATGGTTCTCAACTAGAGACAGTAAATAATAGGTTAATTGGTTTTGGGAGAATCAAGAGGTTATTCTAGTAATGGAGCCAGGTAATTGGATATTGGGTTTGAGAAGTTGACACGAGTATAGTGGAGTTAAAATTTGCAAATGATACCCTCAACACACTTGAAATTTATTCTCAGTGAGAGATGGGAGTGCGAAAAGTAGCCGCACGGCACGGAAGAGTTGGGTGACATGGTAGTGATTTGGAAGATGCTGGATAGATAAAAGACAGCTTCTTATGGCGAAGAAGGAGGGAGAGTGCGGTTTGTAATCCAAACGGTTTAATGTCTATAGTATGCAAAACCAAGTCGATAGAATCTAAGGAGTGAGAAAGCGTAATATAGTAAGATCCGATGATGCTCTTATATATTAAGGGTGAAGGGAGATGTTAAAAGGGAACTGTAAAGATAGAAACATTATCAGTGAAACTTGGGGTGAGTGAATTAAGTTTATTACTGAGATGTATAGTATTGGGACGAGAGGAGATAAAATTTTTGCTGTATAATGGTTGATCGAACAGAGTGTGTCGAAGTGTGCACCTGGAGTGTATCTAGGTGTGATTTGGTTGAATATAAAGAGCATCCACATTTGTGTAAGTAGAGTATAGGGGGAGAAATCACATCTTACTAGCACCAGCATATAAGCACTTTTGGATACAAAAAAAAAGAGGAGAGAAGAAGTAACTAAAATTAGTATTTAGGGTTTTTACATGGATTGTGCATAAGACGAGCAACGTCACTGTCAATAGAAAGAAGCGTTCATCATACGATGAGCGTTTTTGTGCGAGAATTATTGTTTAGTGATATTTACGACATAGTGAGTCGTTGTGGAGGGAAGACTGTAGATTGATCTAAAAGATATGTCATTGTACGATTTAGTGTGAACTGCGTGTGTATAGAATATACCTTGGTAGCTTCGAGAGAGAATCTTGTGGTGTTTGGAGTATGACACAAGGCGGAAGTATCACATAGACGGCTTGTGCTCGCATTCTCCGTATGCCTTACTCTTCAAATTGTGCGATATGAGTACCACAGAGCTTCTTGTGGTTCACATAAGAAGTAATGTTTTTAGAGAGATGGTTGAGCAAAACTAGAAATTACACATTCGTTTCTCTGGCTATAATTCTTATGAAAGTGATAGAATGAGGTGTGAAATAAAGGAACTGATTAGAGAGACGACATTTTAACAAATTCTCTAACGTCAATCACTACAAAATAAACACTTAATAAAAGATTAACGGTGCGATCAGAGGTTAACTCTGTACAATGCGAAAGTATCAGTGAAGCGAGATTGTTTCTAAGGCATAGTAGGTATATTGAGTGATATATGAGTAGTTTCAAAAGTCGTGGCGAAAGGTTTGGTGATATAGGTGGTGGGCTTAGCACACAGTTATAGCGTGAGTAAGAGTACAATCATTTTCGCTTGTTATTACATCGACTGGCTTATGTTGAGTGAGGACCACTCCCAAATAACTGCGCTTGCACTTATTGCACGTCTTTATGACTAGAGACCATGAGTGAGACTGACTAAACGTATAGAGGAGCGCACCAGATGTTTCTAGATGAGGTACATACATATATAGTTTAGTCATTTGGCTGCTTGTTTTTTGGAATGTGAGGAGAGGAAGGGATAAACGAGCGACGGAGTCTAGCATCCAGAAGTACACGCATGCGAAAAGTAATTTTCGAAGAGTTGGCAGAAACTTCAATGCGCATTGTCCACTGCATATTAATATCAGATTTCGTGTGTGTCTCACTTATCTAAGTAACTGAGGAAGTATCCATAAGTCGTTTAGTATCTCAAGTGTCTAACACACATGCGACGAAATAATCAGCTAAAATAGTGGTATCTTACATAGCTAAATGACAAATTGACAGTTAAAACTCTAGTAAAATTGCTATTAAAGGTGAGATAAGATGAATTGAGAACTTTATATAATGAGGTACTGGAATAAAAGATTAATAATAATAATAATTAAGATTCTAACATAAAATAATGTTCAATAATATTAGATGTAATAATATCAGATGGACAATAATAGGGGTGTGCTAGGTGTGAGAAGAATTGATGAAAGAAGGAATGAGAATTAGATAACGATATATATAATGAAATGAAGTGGATATGGTAGATAAATATGAAAAAGGTGTAATAAAAATTAATAATATATAACAGAATAATAAATATGAAATAGTATATTTATATGGATGGTCATTAGTGGTATAAAGGATAGAATAAATGATTAAGTAGGTATTTAGTTAAGCGATATGTATAGTGGTGAGTGAGTTGTATTGGTAGTAGTATAATAACTCAGACCGGTACTGTGAG
>JABUQX010082094.1:0-15000 GCA_015478945.1 Trachelipus rathkii
AATATAATATATATATATATATATATTATATATATACTATATATACTATATATATATAATATATATATATACTAAACTTAATAGTATTAATATATATATATATGATATATATATATATCATAAATATTAATATATATATATATATATATATATATAATATATATATATACTATATATATATATATATATATATATATATATATAATATATAGTATATAGTAGTATATAGATATATAATATATAGACTATATATATAAATAATATATAGGAATATATGATATATAATATATGATATATAAATATATATATGAATATATATATAGTATATATATATCTGTATTTAAAATTTTATTTTTATAAGTAAAAGACATTGCTAATATATGAAAGATTAATATTTTATTATCTAGTTAGATATCGGTTATGAAATCTGGTTCACCCATTTTATTTTCATTTTTAGGTGACTTAAGCGAGTTTAGCGTGAAGATATTTCTGGGTACAGAATACCAATGCCCAAGAAGAAGCAGTTAAAAATTTCTTTTGATGCCAATAAAGCCAGTAAAATAGAAGTTAGGAAAATCAATCGTAATAAAAACAATCCTGGACATAATTAATCGTAAAATAAGGATAAGGAAGAACACAACAATTTCAAAAAAAAAAAAAAATATATATAATGCTTATATGAATATATATATATAATATATACTAATATATGGAATATATATATATATAGATATATTAGTATAAGATATAGGTTATATATATATACTAATATAAGTAAGTAATGATAATAGATAAGTTATATAGAGAGTATACTACGGGAAGATAAGAGTTAATACAGAATATTAGCATGTCATATTAAAGATAAGAAATAATTTTTGAAATGTATAAATCCTTTTTTTTTTATGTAGTATATATATATAAAGTAGTATACTAATATGATATAAGAGATGAGAGAGAGAAGACGAGATAGTATGAATACTATATATAATAGAGGATAATATATTAGACTTAGATATATATATATATGATATATATCATAGTATATATATATATATATATAATATATACATATAGATAATATAGATAGATGAATTATATTCACAGATAGTGAGAGATGAATGAAGAGATATATATAGAGATAGAGAATAGATATGATAGATAATAAGAGTAAGATTGAGATGATAAGAGATATAGATGGAGAATATATATATATATAGAGATAATATATAGATAGATAGATAGATGATATATATATATAGATGACAGAAGATACGAGTATACTAGATAGATATATGATAGTGACTAGTAATATAGAGATAACATATAGTAATGACAGTTATAATAGTAAAAGATAGAGTGAAGATGAGTAATGACTAGAAAGTCACTAGAGAAGAGTCAGAGCAGCAGAGATAGAGAGAGAGATATAGTGAGATGAGAGAGAGAGAGTGAGAAGAGAGAGAGATGAGATCAGATGAGAGAGAGAGAGATGACCTATATATCATTATATATAATATATAATATATATAGAGAGAGAGAATAGTGAGAGATAAGATGAACGGTAGAGTAAGATGAGTGAGAGATGAGAAGGTAAGAGTAGCATTCCAAACATCGAATATTATGATGAGGGTATTGAAAAGCAGATTCAAAATTACTTTTCAGGCATTTATATATATATGTATACTATTATTTTTAAGCGATTTATTGAATTTTGTTTAAATTTTGTAGAAACATCTAAGAAGATTAATATTTTAATAGATATAATATGTTATTTTATAAATATTTAAAAAAAACACATAAATTAAATATTCCACCTTCTCTTCTGTAGGCATGCACTGCCCACCTTTGCCTACCCAGAGGGGCACGTTACTCAACATATATATATATAAATATATATATATGTGATATATAATATATTATAATATATATATATAATTAATATATATATATATATAATTAATATATATATATATATAATATATATTATAATATATTAATTAATAATAATTAATATATCAATTTATATATGAGTATATATCAGATCATGCTCAAATGTGAGTAGCAGTGATAAAAACTCTATTGAGATTTTTTTGGAATTTTAAGTTTGAATTATTATAAATTAGTCTATGCTAGTATAGAGAACCCGTAAGCCCCTGTAATACATTTTCCTTAAATGATCAGACATTGTAAACCACCATTTGAATAATAAAATTACTTTTATAACCTTTATCGTGTAATTGAATTACTTTTGTAGCACAATAAAATTGTTTTTAAATCTTATATTGAATATGTAAAAAGAGCTCTGTGCGCTCTGAAAACTTAGCTTCACATTTCTTTTTTATACTATAATCATACTTTGGCAATATATTGATTTGAAGAAAATTACGAAGAGAGAGAGGGTTTGTACACAAATAATATCTCTAAGTTCACTCAAAATATATATTTAGTGTAAAAATGAAGTCTCCAAAAATTTATAAATATAATATAAATGAAATATATGAAATAAATGAATAAAATATCCCAAAAATAACAATTAAATATTGATATGATTAAATAATACCATACGTAAATCACTTATATGAGATACCGTATTCAATAATAGAATATATTCTACTTCTGCACAACAGCCATGATGTTTTGTAATGTATTATGTATAAATAACAGAGCTTGACTTAATCATAAGTGACATAAGATATTAAAATTACACTATTGTCAGAGATTTTTTGCTCACGAAACCATCATTATAAATAAATTGTCGTTTATAAGATTTTTCACCTTAGAGTCTGCTGCTAAGAGACAAAATAATGACTAGAAACACGAATAAAACGCTATTGTGAAAATCATCTACACAATGCCTATGTTACTTGAGCTTATCAGCTAAATTCACTCTCTCTTTACGGAATGATTTTCTTTCGATTTACAATAATTTATTTTCCACAAACTTCCAAAAATTGCTCCGATTTGCATTTCTTTCTTGCACTTACAATATCAAATATAAAAGAGTAGAATTAAATACCTCCAAATATTTAATTCTATCTACTAAATAGTCTGAAATATTTAGAGAAAACCCACTTAACCAATACACCCATATCATTTTATCTATACATAGTCATAAATATACATATACTATATATGAGTAATGATATATACTTAATACATATACTATATATATATACTATAATACTACTATATATATTAATATATGATAATATATATATAATATTAGTAATATAATATATATTATAACTGATTATAAACTAGCCATATATAATACTATATATTAATTTAGATATTATTGATTATAATAAAATAAAGCGAAATCAAATAAGTCTTATTGATATTGCTTAATATATTAAATTTCTAGAGTAGCGGCGGGTATTATATAAATCATCCCCTAGTCTTTTAAGGCAAACTTCTTATATGTGTTGCTGAATAGAAAGATAGTAATTAATATATATGAAGTTAAAAATAAAATAGAGTAGATATATATATAGATAACTGACACTTAACTCAGTAATATATATTTTTTTAAAATATATATATATAATATGAATAAATATTATATATTATATATATTATATTATATATATATATATATATATAAATATATATATATATATATATATTATAAATATATTAATATATATATATAATATTAATATATAGTTATTAATTTATTTTCTCAAATTAAAAATTATTATCTCAGTCAGTCTAAAAATTTTTACCATATATATGAACGAAGAGAAGTCAGAAGTCATCCGATCAAACATTCTTAATTCGTCCCATCACTACCTTTTAAATACTATCAAGACTAGACTTGTAATTGATTAAATCTTAAACAGATTCTTATATTCTTCAAACCAACAAAGTAACGAAGCTATCCAGCGACATATTAACATACCAAAAAAAAATGGCTAATAGCGATACAATCGGTACATGCACCTAATTTTAAAATACGTATAGATATATCTATAGTACTAGTAAGACGGATGATAGATACGAGATAGAGATATAGAGACGAGACGGAAGAGAGAGGAGAAGCAGAGAGAGAGAGAAGAGAGAGAGAGAGTAAGAGAGAGAGTAAGAGAGAGACATACTCATATTTAAATTGTAAGCAATTATTACAAGTTAGTATATCACACTTTTACATTTACACATTTTATTAGAATGATAAATCTCTTATATACTCTTACTGTATTTGATATATCATTTAATTCTGATCTGACCTTCCTCTCTATTTGGTTCAAGCATCGCTTCTTCAGCCTTGTGACTTGGCGGAAGATCTCACTCTTCGTCTTCTATTCGTACCTGATTGAGGAACCGGCGTCTTGGGTCGAAATATTATTAAAATGGGCACCGTTCTTCTGAACTCTCCAGTTACATACCTCTTCCATTGAGAAAGGCTCATGTGACAAGTTGTAAGGGGATGGGATTAAAATAGTTTTATTTATTTTCCTTTTACTATTGTATTATTGTTGTGCCAAACAGTAAGCTGTTGTATTATGATGTTATTAAACATTTAAAATTCTTTAATAGATCTGTATATTTATTTTGTTTGTTAAAGCTGTTTCCTTTATTTCCAGAAGTAGATTTGAAAATTGAAGATTTTCTGGAAGCATTTATTCTAATATTGAATATTTATAGCAATACTTCTACGGCTGCATCAAAAGTCGTTGTGATAATATATATAGTAGTATATATAGAACATGGGCGCCGTTTAGCAGTCACACACAAATTAATAATATATATATAATAATATATATATATTATAATATATATATAGATATATATATATATATATATATATATATATTAATATATATATATATATAGTTAACTATTAGTTATATATATTCTATATACTAGTACTGCATTCTTAATAAAACTTTTCGTCAACTATGAGATATTTATACAATAATGGGCTGGGAATTATCATTTTTATTACTCAAAACATTTGAAACACGGTACATAATTAGATTGATTTATATGTATATAATATATATATATATATATTATGATATATATATATATAATATATATATATATATAATATATATAATATATATAGTATATATATAATATTACTATATAATATAATATAAAAATATATTATAAATATAAGTACAGTGTTTTCAAAGGTTTGAGTAATAAAAAATGATACTTCACACAGCCCAATATTTATAAATATTTCATAATTTACGAAAGTTTTATTTCAAAATGAGTATAACTAGTAAGAAGTCTTATATTATTAAAATGAACACTTGAATTGGGACATCAAGGATAATATTCTTTTCTTCTAAGTACAGTTTCAACCAATGAAGGGCAATATCAGTAGGAACATTCGTAAAAAGTGCTACTACGTCAAAGCTTCAGTTTCTCTTTCGTTGGAAATAGTTGACCTTAGCCACGTTTTAACATGTCGTAAGGTACTAAACGACCTTTCAATTGCACAAGTAGTTGATGGAGTTGGAACGTAATTTGATAGCTTGGGAAACGTTGTAAAAATGTACACTATTGTTGTAGTAATGTTGCTGTAAGCTCCATATTTGCTCATCTATTTGTTCCCTATCTGAATTATTCCAGAAATTAAACAAAGATTTTGCTTTGCACCCAATTTAGGTTGTCCAATATATATTCAGTTATAATGAGTTCAATTTTTTTTTAAATATTCGGATTTGGTTAATTTTCTTGTTCTTAACTGTGGTTGCAAAATGCAAGGAAAGGTCGATGTTTTATTGTGTCCGAAAATTTGAGACTCAGAGATGAAATGAGAGAATCAAAGATAAAGTATTAATGGGGCAACTCTGAAGCAATTCCTCAGAAAACCTTTGATGGCCTGAGCTGGAATTCCTTTACTATCTTGCCTACTTGAATGAAAATCTTGGCAAAAATTCTATGAGTTTTAAAAAATGCCTTTAAAAAGAGACGGCATATTTTCCCTTCTATCAAGTTTTTAAAATATTTAAATGTTTTATCCTGAAAAAGAAACCTCATCCAAATTTATTTCTTTAGTTTGATGTAGCTTCCAAATTATGGAACTGATACTTCTCAGAATTAAACAGATGAGAAATGTAGGACTTGCTGCTGCCTGTGAAAGCTGACATGCTGCAATTCGTGTTGCTTGCGTTACATCTGGATCAGATGAGAGATTTGCTAATGAATTTATTTGGCTAAAATGTTCTTAAAATATCAGTATTTGTTACTTGGCAGACCTCGTTTTTCGCAAGACAATAGTATATTAGCCAACCCAAATTCTCGAGACATTTTGTCACGGGAAAATTTTTATAATTATTTACTGAAATAGTTTTTCGAAATTCTGGGACAGTATTTAGGTCATAATTATTAATTGAAACGAAGGACACAATGAAACAAAATTGGCTTAGGTACTGAGCCTTATTAACGTTCGAACTCATTTTCTTTGCCTCAGTCATGGTTGTAGCAACTCTCAAACCAAGTCCACACAATGATTACTCATATTAAATGTAAATATCTCGTGTAGTAGACCAAATAGCTCTGGCTATACTCTTCAGCTTTAAAGTTTTTAGAGGAGTAAAGCTAGAATTTCTTACACAGTACATTGAATCCTGTCAAGCAAGCGAACCACCAATCGATAGGCTTTCTGTTTCCGGATATTGTCTACGCCGTTCGTCTGCTAAAAGAGAGAAATTTACAATTGTTTTACTTCAGTCAAAATTTGTATTTACATATCAACTTCCAACAAATAAATATATAGTTCCCTTGCTTTCCTTTGAGTAGATTAAATTAATATAGCTTGATTTTCAAATGTTCCCAAACAACCATCCCAGCTTTACTCCTGAATTTGAGCAAATCGGAAAAAGTGACGGTATCTGCAGTGCTACCTCTAATAACGACATCATAGAGTCAACAAAATTAAAGTAGAAATTATAGTGCCATTTTTGCCTATTTTTTTTAATAAATAAGGGCTCAGCAACATGCATTGCTCAGTTACACAACACGCTTATTTTCATATTATTCTTTTAAATTCCTGCTGCTACCACAACAATTAATATTAATTGTGCTGCGACTGAGGGCAATCTGTATGCCATTCTGATATTGCATGGACTTTAGGCACATGAATCGCATGTCTTTATATCTAAAGGCTGTTTACAATAGGAGCCAATATATTCTCTTTTTGATAGAAGATAAAGTAAGCCACACAATCTACAAAACTATCCTTTCAATATTAGAATACGCTAGCAGCCAAATTGTGCTGACTAGCTATTCATAAAGGAAAAGAGTTTTTTCCCTCTTAGCTCTTAATAATTGTATCTTATTGGTGTTTGTACGTTTTGTTAATAAGTCAACACTTCTAAACTTAATATGTTCTCAATAATTATTTCCAATATCTCAGGACATCTTCCTCTTGGTACATCAATACGTGCCAATGTAGCAACTACTACTCATTTAATATCAATAAAACATGATGGCTCAATACCACTGATTTCAATCACCATTACTAGATACCATTGCACTAAATGGGTTCGTTAGTTTGTTCAATCACAAGTGAATAACTAAAATCAATCATATGTCTTTAATATAAGCTTATCCCAATGTTCAGTATTACTTGTCAGATAAAATAATGAAATTTTAAACCATCTCCCACTATTCTTTCCGCTTCTAGCACCCCACAGTTATACGCTGCTCTCTTCCAGGACCAATTGCAAATTTTTTCTCGTCATTAAAGTCCTCAATATCTCATCGTATAATTCCCTATTGAAATGGAGGAGCAAATAAAAAGCAATATGCATCTAAAGTCTTAATGCCTGGTTTAAAAATAAATACATACAATTCAGAATTATTTCCACGTCTTACGATTCTCTGATTGGGGAAACAACGAATGCATGGATGGAGGTATAAGATGAGCGGTACAAGTCTGGCAGGGTAGGCATGGCCCTTCCCCACATTAGCCAAAAAGTATCTCAAGATAAAAAAAATAGGCTTTCGTATAGTATATATTATAATATATTATATATGATATAATATATAATGATATATATTATACTTAATAATTAATATTATATAAATAATATAATATATATATATATATATATTATATATATATATAGATATATATATATATCTATATATTATATAATAATTATATATAATATATATATATATAATATATATATAAAGATTATACTATATATATATTATATATAATTTATTTATACTATTATATTATTTATAGTTAGTATGATATTAGTTAGTTATGCGTTTAGCATATTGTGATCTTTTAAATAAATAATTGTGGATATATTTTCTCATGATAATTCAATCCTAGGGGGGGCCATGGACCTACCTGCCCCTCCTTGCCTTATATTCGGCGCCCATGTTTATATATATATATATCTTATATTATTATATGAATAATTATATTATAGTATATATGGTGAAACAGATAGGTTTGGGTCTCAGTAGGGTTCCCTCCCCCCTTCTCCCAATTTATAACAATAATTTCATGTGAAGTTTTTGAATATAGATATATATTGTGAGAATTTATAATTACTCCGTATATTTCCGAAATTAATGGTGCGTAATTTGGACGTTGTATTGCCATCCTTTCCCAATTATTTGTGAACCTACAATTTTGTTATTTTTAATAATATGAATCATAAGTGTATCCGCCTGGTAAAATTAATTTATCATGGAAAGGTCTGTTAATTGCAGTGGCGATTACTATAGGTAGGTGCTCCACCGTCAATTAGTTTGAGTCTCTTTTTTGTTAAAACTAAATATATATCGATTATAAATGGTATAACGTTTATCTAAATTATTACAATTTTATAATCTGCCATCTTAAAAATAAGTATCACCATCTTATATAAATAAATTTTTAAACAAATCAAGAAACATTTACTTTGATTTGAGCAATTTTACATAATAATAAAACATTGGAAACTTTGCCTCCAGACTTTGTAGTGAAAAGAAGTTGATAACCACAAGAAATTTTCTCTTCGTTACGTAATAATATTCACGAACATTCTACAATTTCATGAAGAATGAATAACATATAAAGAATATATTTGAATGTTGTTAATATGTGAAGCGCAGTATCTTAGATAACATGTTCTTGTTTCATTTTTGTAAGCATTTTATAAATATTTTCGAATGCGAAGCAACAGCGCTCAGTAATTTGCTCCCAAAGATTCTTTTTAACAATCATTTATAGACGGCAATAGACAGATTCAGGTTAACGTCATGTCTAAAGATCAAATTTTGTTTATTATATCTACCTGAATTAGTATTATCTAAAAAGAGAACTTACCTTGAGTTTATTTATACGTTTTAAGATATGTTATAAGCTGTGTACGTAAATGTCGCTAGAGTAAAGCTTCCAATTGTATTTTACTATTATTGCAATTCTATAACATCTGTTTAAGTTCGACTTTTGTACTGTTAAATGTAAAGAAGTCATTTTACTTATTACAGTACATTTCTTCCATGGGAAAGGTTTTGATTAATATAAAATATATAATCGTTTTTTAGGGATAGTATCGTCCCATGGTTCATCTTTTGATGTCAGTCATATTTCAATATTTTATATAATACTTCCACGATATATCGTCTTTATGTTTTTGTAACCGAACTAATCAGATACATTATCCTCAATATAATTCTAATCACTTCTGAATACAACTTAATTACAGTA
Source organism: Trachelipus rathkii (assembly GCA_015478945.1). Lineage (NCBI taxonomy): Eukaryota > Metazoa > Arthropoda > Malacostraca > Isopoda > Trachelipodidae > Trachelipus > Trachelipus rathkii. The sequence goes on from JABUQX010082094.1 coordinate 9,671, forward strand.
GTTCATGTAACTTTTAAGTTCCTTTTTCGTTGATGATAATAATCATGCACACATGTCTCTTAGATTTCTTATTATAAACGTCAAATAGTGAGGGAGAGAGAGAGAGATGGTCTTGAAAAATAGTTTCGCATGTCAGGTATCACTTAGCTAATTAATTTTACCACATGTAAGATCTTGAGTTTTAGACAACATTTGTTAACTCATAAAGAGGAGGGGAGGGGTGTTTTTTTACTTATTTTTTATCATTCATCATTATCTTCTTCCTTTTAAATCTTAATGGACCACTATATCTTTCCCCTCGGCAAAATTGTGATAAATGTATAACACATAAGCGGAATATATATATATATATATATATATATATATATATATATATATATATATATATATAACATGTATATATTTATATATGTATGTATATGTATATATGTATATATATGTATATATAATATATATATATATATATATGTATAAATATAAATATATGTATGTGTATATGTATATGTAATAATAATATAATAATAATATGTAATAATATATAATATAATATATATACTCTATATATATATATATATATGTATATAATATATAAATGTATATATTTATATATATAGTTATGTAATATAATAATAAAAATAATAATAATATATTAATAAAGATCTGTCTATAATACAATCATGAAAACTTCTTTATAGTTAGAAGGAGCTTATACATACACAGTAGCAAGAAAGTATAGTGGAGAATTTCTTCCTATCTATTCTAAAACATTGTCCTAAAAGCTAAACTCCAAAGAAAATATACTTTAACTACAGGGTTTCCCAAACTTTTTATACCCATGGAACCCCTATGTTAGAACAAAAATTTCGCTGAACTTAAATGATATTTATAAAAATATACAAAAATTTCCTTTTATGAAGCTTGGGTAAACAGTACGCTGCTGGTTACAGAGAGCTTTCTTGTTTCAAATTATAGACGTTACTTGTAAGCGTAAGTCAGCTTCTATATTTAGTCTATTTCTAAATTTATTTTTTGTTGCTGCATACAGTGAAAAAGTTCTTTCACATAAATATGTGGTTGGAAACCGCATTATTACTTTCAAAGCTTTTGAGCTTATATCAGGGTATTCCATTAATAATTCTATTCAAAATTTTGCAAGTTCCACTTCTTGAAATTTTAATGTTGAGTCCGTTGCAATGTCAATTTGCTGTTCCCTTTCTTTCTGTGAAAGATTGTTACAATTTAACGACTCCACAAAGGGATTTTCAACCCAACGTTCTGTTTCCATTTCATCAGGAAAATACTCTGTTATTGAGTTATTCATATCAGACAAATGTTGCAAAATTAAATGTTTTGTTTCTTGCCTTAAGGAAATTTCATTTGTTAGTAGAAAACTACACAGGTTTTCAAAATATTCAACATCACCCTTAACAACATAATCACCCCATCGTTTTAGTTTACGTTGAAGTGCGTTCATTTTACCTTTCAAACATGTTACATTGGCATCTTGCATTGCAAGAATGACTTCATTCAAGTAAGTAAATATAAAAGAAAGGTATGCCATTATTTCCATCCAACACTGATCTAATTTTTTAATTTAGCTGAAAGTTGAGAAGGATGTTCAGATAGAAAAAATATAATTTCTTCACGTAATTCGAAAAACCGTGCCAACACTTTTCCACGAGATAACCAACGCACTTCAGTATGCAATAATAAAGTTTCATGAGTGCTTCCCATATCTTCACATAATAAGCTGAAGATTCTTGCGTTTAGTGGCCTTGATTTAATAAAATTAACCATTTTAACAACATCGTTTAATATTGCTATTAGGTTTTCAGGCATACATTTCACCGCTAGTGCTTGACGATGAAGACAACAATGGATAAATTCAACAATTTTATTTCTTTTTTTTATTCTAGCCACAGAACCCGAAATGTGCCCAACCATAGCTGCGGCTCCATCAGTGCAAATGCTTACAAAAGTATATTTTGAGGATAAGTGATCAAAAATATTTTGTTCAACTCGATGCATGTAATCATATATGTATTTTAATTAATTTCTTACATCATCGTAGGCCTGACATTAACACATGATTTATGTCTATGAAATGTAGTACGATAACAATTTTCTGCTTAGAGCGGCAGGAAGAATAATTGCGTTAAGATTAGTCAGATATCGTTTTAATGAAATAAAGACAACCCCAATTTACAACTTTTTATATATTCAAATATTTATTGTTTTTGAAGTTGAGTTACTCAGCATCTTTCAGTTAATTAAATTTTGCATTATTTAAAAAATTATTAATTTATATTATGAATAATTAATTATTTTTCTAAATCTATAATCCAGTCTAACATATTTTTACTGATTTACTGAAGCTATGTAGCTGTGAGATGTAGTAAATATACTACTTCAAGTAGTAAATAAACTTCGGAAAACTATGTTTAATGCAGTGGTACATGAGATATACTTAACATTATTTTCATTTATATGTATTTTTAAGGTAAGGCCAAAAGTATTGCCATTGTAATATTATTTTCTGTTATATATATTTGATGTATGCTGCAAAGGCCCAGTTGAAAATATTGGAAATATGTTTGTATTTTTAAGTACAAATAACAACCAATGAAAACTCATCTTTTAAAACTCATTTTTAAAATCTGGATTACTGTATTTTAAATTATTCACCACTATTCACTTTATTAAATATTATTATTATTATTATTATTATTATTATTAATATTAATATTTTTAAAGCATTTGAAAAGGATACTACGTCTTACTATATATATATAAATGATTTTATATATATATATATATATATATATATATATATATATATATATATATATATATATATATATATATATATATATATATATATATATATATATATATTTTTTATTTATATATTGTGCTCTTATAATAACACTTTCTCATATAAATATTTATGGAATAAATGTATTACTTTGTAAAATTGTGGCAGCGCAATATCTTCAATTTTTGTTAGCTTTTTATATTTTGTTTTCTAACGAAAGATTGTTATTTCTTGAGAAGGAGACGATTTTACAAGAAATACCAATCTTGCATTCTTTCTAAATGTCTGGTATATATTTGTCTTGATAAATTAATTGATAAATATATACATCATTTTATTTATTGTTTTAAGGATTATGATTGGTTAAGAAGGCGTAATCTAAATTACTGTAAGCCATATAAATAGTAAAAATGTGAATATTTTGGATCTTTTTCGCTTTCATTGTTGTTGTTCCATGTTGTATATAGTTGGTAGCTCTTGACGCCTCGTATATCCGATCAATTTATTATTTGTTAGTGTGTATAATTTTTGTATCCAAGAAGTGTTTGTTTTTATATTTTTATTACAAAGTAAATGTAATATGTGTTATAAATTTAATATGGTGATAATTTCGATGTGAAAAATATTGCTATTTATTTTATCGCAAAGATAAAGGTATTTAAAGGTGTGTTTTTTTAAAGTAATGTGTGTTTATAGTGTAATTATTTTATGCATTGTTATTTCAAAGCGTCGTCTGCACGTATATGATTTTGCAAAGGGTGTGCATTTGTGTGTCCAAATTGTTGCTAGTCTTGACTGGCAGGTAAGCTTTTTATATCATTGAGCTTTGTATTTCTTGAAGTGTTGCAAATATTATTTGGTAATAAATATAAAACGTTTATCAGTTTAATATTTATTTTTAAACATATGGGAGTTTTAAAAGTCACAGTTTTTGTTTATTAAAAGATTTGTTTAAATCACTAATAGGCAACTCTTTGCGTATAGTCTGACTGTTTTTATGTCAAGCTATTTTCAGTGCCGCGAAATATTGCCCAACACACACTTAAATCAACGTCTTTTGTAAAATGTCAAATTCATTTAATTTTCAAGTAAAGATTTTATATCTCATATCAAATCGATCAGTCCGTATATTTTTGTTAATATAATTTCTGTATTTATATCCATTCTTGAACATAAATATTTATGTATATTTTATAGATACATATTTATGGTCGAGGATCTATATAAATTTAAAGATAAAGCATTTTGTATTTTGTATTGATTAACAGCATAAAATATATCATTGGTAGTTAGTACTGTGGTTCTATATTTTCTATGCGCATGTATGTAGATATCCAAGGATATCTAACTATATGTTCATGAATTTATAAAACCTAGTTTTGTAAGTACAGTACATTTTTATTTATTTTTTTATTAAAATATTTCTAAATTTACTCTAGTAGTTTCCTTGAGTGTTTCCAAACGTATTTTACTTTCTCATTTATTCAAATATTCAAGTAGTTATTGTTTTAAGTCTTAAAGACATTGGTTTCATGATCAGAAGATTGATCATAAAACAGGTATATTCATTGATAAGGAATAATATTGACTGAACGGTTTTCATATAAGGCAAAGAACTCGGTCAAACCGTTGTTCCACTTGAAGGGTTTTCAGAGAGATAAGTTGGTGAGTTTTAAAGTATAGATTTGCTCTACCAATATTACTTTGAGCCGATAACTCTCCCATTTAACAAAGCCTGGATACTGTTTACAATCTAGGTTTGAGAATCTAAAGTGTTGATTTGATTGAATTGTCACAGGGAAGCTGGCAAAGATTTATTTATCAGATTTCAGAAAAGTGAGTTTTGACATAGAATTTATTATCTTTTCATCCAGTCGCATTACACTATGTCACACTCTATCTAATTCTTTGAACCTTTTAGACTTTGTCTTGCACAAAATATTCTTCAATTTCTTGATAATTTTCAATGAAACTAATTTTCCATTCAGTATCGATCAGATCAATCTTGATTTTACGCAGAAAATATAAAGTCACATTGGTTAGAAGTGCAATTTAAATAATAACAAAGTCATTATTCATTTTTGTACCGGATGCTCTCAACTTTATTTTTTAAGTTTTAAAGGAACAGGTTTTGTTTTTATGAATTTTAACAATTTGTTAAATGTGCTTTTTCAGTTCGACTTTCCACCATTCTCTTCATCATTCATCTTTAGAATCATTCCAGAACATACAACAACGAATGACTTCTACAGAGTTCTACACCATACTCCATGTATCAAATTAAGCCATAGAACGGTAACACTATTTTTTCTCTTCCATATCCATAAAAAAAATTCGTCTCAACCTTTTCCAGAGATTTCTCATCCGTGTGTCTCATTCCATATGTCAATGTTAAAAATATGACAGTTTTCTTGCAGAATATATATATATATATATATATATATATATATATATATATAATACTTCATATATTATATGTATATATATATATATATATATATATATATATATATAT
>JABUQX010082095.1:0-37539 GCA_015478945.1 Trachelipus rathkii
CGCAGGAGAGAAGAATTATGAGGATATCATTCACCGGCAGGCGCCTGGAGTCGCTGTCCCAGCACACCTCGGAGTCTGGTTTTGGCTCGCAGGGCGAATATATGATTTTTGTTGATGTTACTTTTTATTCGGCTTCATGTGCCAGGTTAATTAAAGTATATGTGTGCGTTTGTATTGCGTATTTATTTGACATCACGACGTACGATTATAACTAACTGGTTAAGGAGACTGGACTGGACAAGTTGCGAGCCTTTGGACGGTCGAATCTGGCGCGCGCCTAAAGAGCACGCCATATTTTCTGTTTTTTAGTTAGATAGGTTAGGTCCTACCGATAGAATGGCAACCGCTCTCGTGCCTTCTTATCCGGGAGTGAGTACTTATGTTGCCGATAGCGGTTCGATAATATGGGCGTATGAGTTTATGCTTATGGGCGTTGTTTGTATTGTTTGAAGATAAACCAGTTTGTAAGCTGAGTTGGGATAAATTCTACGGGGCAGTTGTAGTAAAATGGGAATTTAATTAGGCTAAGCTTGGTGCTTCATTTTAAAGAGTGAATTAATCGACAATTTATTATTTTCTTTGTTAATCGTTACACGCATTATTTGTACAATTCTTTTACCTTAATTTAAATTATTATTGTTACATTTAGGGTTTATCCGAGAAATTTTATTTATTAAAAACCTAAGATGAAATAAAACCAGGCATACACAGCATAAATTTAGAATTGATTGGTTGACATGGAGAAACTATGTAGTTCTGTCATGTTTTTTCTAGACGCCATGCTGCACAACATCTTGGTCAGGGTACCTGAGCAGGCATAACACACATACTGGCCGGTTGTATTTGCAGATTGATGAGTTTTGAATGTATGTATTTTAACAAATTTGTCTTTTTCATGTTCATGAGATTATGGTTTAGTTAATGTATGAATCCTTTCTGCAATTTTTGTAGAGGAATGAACAGGTGAGTTGTGCTTATTAATCTTTTATTCTTTGACAGTTGTGTTACTTATACCTATAGTCACACGAGTATGTTTTGCTATATCTGCGCATGGTTAGTTTTCACTTGCGATCGTACTTCCTTTAACATAATATCTACCTTGCATTGTTATTTTGAGGGAGCTTGGCACGCCTCTAGTATGAGGTTATTACCTAATATCAAAACGACTTTGTAGTTCTTTCTCATCGGTCATCTTCTGTATAAGGGGGAGGGGCGCTCGGCCTGTCAATTACTCCAGTTGGGACGCGTGCCTTGTTCTCGCCTATCTATGTTCGTTTAGGTCAGCCGCTAGGAGATATCTTATTATTTTTTCTAGGATCGAGTTCCTCTACTGTAAACATCAAGAGCTGTGCAGAAAACACTCAAGGGCAGGGGGGAGGTCAGAATAAGATGCGGGGTAAGTATGAAATATGGAACCGGATTGACTAATATAAGAGCAGTCTACTCTATACAGCAACTAATAGATTTCGTTGATTATAATATTTGACTTTGTTAGCCTTTAATATGCGCGTACCGGCTTATGTTGTGGGGATGTTTGCTCGACAACGACTATATTCGGACGACTAACTTGCAATTTTTAAATTAGGAGACTGTTTAAATATTAATTCCTTGATTCGTTTATAAAAATAGTATTCGTTTGTCCTCTTCCATCTTATGCCTTTCTTCGCTTATTTTTTTCTTTCTTCAACACTGTTCCGGTTTGTCTCAAACGCTTCGTAATTCGAGGCTGTTTTGTTCGGAGTTTAGACTATTACGAAACACTATTGTTCTTGCATCTTCCTCTCTCTGTTCAAAAATAGTGAGGATTTTGTGGCATAGTTTGGAGTACATTCTTTATTTTACTAGCTTTATAAGTTTTGTACAGAGTATTCTAATGAATCATGAATATACAAGTGTAAAAAGTTATTTTTATCTTAATTATTATATAAACACCAATCCTCACCTCAGATTACAGAACACGTAAGTAGAGATCTCTTTCAGCAATAAGAAAAATTTCCTTTGCTCTATAATGATTAGATTCGTTCAATCTAGGGTTAAATGGATTCTTTCCAATTGGGTTCTTTGAACAGGTAATACCGAATTTATCAAAAATAGTATATTATTGGTTTTACTGAAGCTAGCAGTGTACTACAATATATTATTAGCATTCTCTTGGTATGTGGTTTTCTCTTGTGAAGTTTAATCTCTTGAGATCGAGTAATGAATTATGAGCAAGCAGTGGATCAAATACCATAAGACAGATTTCCTGCATATTTCTCTTTTCCGCAATGATTCTTCTCTGCTGAGATAGAGAGAAACGTTGGTGCTCAGAGTTAGCAAGACTCTATGGGGAGACAAAACGTTAGGATTGGTATAGTGAGGTGAGTTCATGTTCGCCATATTGTATGTCGGGGGAACGGCCTGGTAATTTGTTAGAGGTTTCAAATTAATATTCCTGTAATTTTAATGCAATATCTGGGTGTATGCCAAGATTGCCTAATGTGTTCAGTATCAGCGCTGCATAGTAAAATGTTTAAAGGTAAGTCTCTTACACGGAATGATATTGTTCTAATTCTCTTTTATCCTTTCAACCTCGCGGTGAATATTTTTTTTATGTTCTCCAATTGTTTACGTTCATTGATTATCAGGAATTATTAATTTTATATGTCAGTAGTTAATTTTTGCTAGATTCGATTATTTTTTATCTCATTTGTTTTTATCTTTATTTCTCGTAAGATGGTTTGGAAGTACGGTTTTAATTATATTAGAAAGTATTTTTCAGTAGGTCAATGTCTTACATAGTTTTAAGGATAAGTATATATATAAAATAACTGATTAATACAGCAGCAGTGTTATAGTATATTTCGTACCGTCAAGACTTATCCTTTTTGATATATTGAACGTAAAACTATTATTTTTTTCGGATTTTGATTTTCGCATTTTTTGACAATTCTGGTACCATTAGCTGTATTTATTTAGTTAGCATGTTATCTGTACACTTGAGACAACTATGAATTCGTATGTTCTTGGTCGGACACACGAGGAAGAGGGGAACGAAATGGAACTTATATTAAACTATTTGAATACTTTCAGCTTTAATAAGAGTGTGTTGGAATTTGCAGTTATCTTATAAATCAAAAACCTCGTTTGTTGGCGTGAGTCAAGGAAGGGTGGAGTTATGACGTATAACTTGGTTAATGACGGTAAGAACCGATATGAAATGAGTATATTAGTAGTAATGGCCAAGCGTATCGGACGACTTTTTCTTATTCATTTCGTTTTATCGAGCAATCTGACTCAAAAGTGATTCTGAGACTTGGTTTAAATTTTAATGTTTCGCCCGATATCTCTGCTAGCAATAGGTTGTTGTGGTCGGGTTCATAGGCGTGGTTGTGGTAAATACGAAGCTTTATATTTTATTATTTATGGGATACAGAGACATATAGTTCTTATTATTGTGAGGATATTTTTATAACTCTCCAATGCACTGATGTAATATATTCACATTGGGTGGTTCAATTAGATACGAAAAGTGTTAAGAGATGTTAAGCTGTAATTCCATTTCAAACGAAGGGAATAAATCTAGATGAACGATATATGAAATTCATTGTTCAGAGACTCATAATCTCTTGTAGGTCTAATAAAATTATAATCTCTTGACGGATGTGCACGGGTTCTATAGTATCTGAACAGAGTGATATAAGCAGCTTGAAAATGGTTAAAATCACGTTTTACTCTCTCCATGTTTAAATATATTTTCAGTATTCCTTTATAGAGTCTAAAACAATATACATATTCATTCAGCTAATAGGTATATAAAAGATGTTTCTTGTCTAAACACACACAAGAATCGTGACTCATGTGTTTGTGCAAAAAAGAGGATCTTATGAGTCCAAGATAATGTGGCTTATCACAAATATTTGGCTTTTTGAAATTTGCGTTTTGTTATCCTCAATAACTTACATAGAGAATTTTTTTTTTAAAACTAGTTTTTAAAAGCAGGTTAGCACGTTCTATGCCTCATCTAGTTATTGCGTTAATGCTGGCGAACATTATTCTAAAAAGTCGCCGGATGAAAATTGTTTGCATTACAGGTAACAATAAAATTAATTATCATTACCATAGCGTAAAACTAGAAACGGTATAGTTACACATTTTAAAATATCTTGAATCAGTAATTGAGTCTAGCTGACAAATATTTAATATTCTGTTATGAAATATTTAAAAAAACTGAAAATCCATCAGATAAACGTATGAGCTATATCTTGTTGAAAGACACAAAATATGTTGCAAGAGCTATGTAATATGCGAAAAGGTGCTGTCCATACACAATAATCTTTTATATTTATTAATAGAATGTCTTTTTAAAAAAGATCTAAGAGAGAATAAGTTGCAGTCGCTGTTAAATCAATTCGTTGTTACAAATAGTCTCTTCTGAAGAAGCAGTAAAATATTAATATAAAAATTATCTATTTACAAAATAGGTGAGAGTGGAATGTTCTAACGATCCGGCCTTTTAATATTTTTTTCGTCCTACGAAATAGGACCTTTAGCTGAGAAGCTCTAAGTGTTAATATTGCGAAAATAGATCAGAGATAAGGGTAATTTGTCTTTACACCGTTTTAGCCACGTACTAATTACAATTTTATTATTGATGACACGATAGTATTTTGCAATCGTACTAGGTGATACGAAGTTAACAGACATACTAGCAACATTTACCGAGACCACATACAATCAACAACAAACACAGCTAACAACAACAGGAGAAATAACATACAAGATACTACTTTACGAACATAAACAAAATCTAACAACAACAATCAACAACAACAACTAACCAACAACAACAACAACAAACAACAACAACAAACAACTACAACAACAAGCGAACAACTTAGACCTTATTTACATTATTTACTTATGAAAACGCAATTACAACATTATTTACAACTTAACAATTAGAACTCAGTGATAACTAATAACAAAAAATTGAGCCGGCCGCAGTAATAATAGCATAACAAGTAACAACATTAAAATAAATTATAATCAAATACATCGAATTTAATATAATACAATTTAATAATATATACATTATTTAAAATAATAAGTTTGCTATTTTGCGAAGATTTATTCGTTTTCTTGTTTATAGGATTGATAATAATAATAAGACTATTAACAGTTTATACAATTTCAACTACTTCAAATAATAATAATGTAATTAATTGAATGAATTATATAATAATAATAATAATTATAAAATGTAATAAGTAATACACCAATAATTAATTATAGATAAGCGTTAATCCTATCAATAATATACCTGACATAAATATGCGAATAATCCAATTATAGATGATCGGAGTTGTAGATATATAAATAGTTTATAATAATTGCCATTACTAATTAATAATGTTAATTAATAATTATATATTAGCTCTAATAATAAATTAATAATAAGGCGTATGGTATAAGTTAATAATGGATACATAAATTAATCTAAATAATTAACTCGAGGCATGAATCATAGATTGATTATACAGTCACAATTTAATAATTCATAAAATTAATAATTATAATAATGTAATTAATAATAATAATAATAATGGAATAAAAATAATAGATGATATAATAATTAAAAAATTGCTTAATGTAGGATTATAAAGCTTTTAGCCTATCCGATTTTTCAATGAATAACTTCTGAATTATAGCATGATTACATATGTTTTATATATTTAGGTGGAATAAAAGGTTGCTCCCTGTTATCTAAAATATTGGCTTATAGTTCGAACTCAAGGACAGTCACAGCTACGAGTGTAAAATAAAATCTTATTCAAGGATTCGTCTGTTTAGGTAATTGAGATTCTCATTGGGGATGGGGGGTGTCAAGCGCTCTCTAGATTTGGTTTGCGAAGGTTTGAAGTTAATGTTTAGAAGTGACGAGACGAGTTAAGGGAAATGTTTATTATTATACGAAGGTTTTTTGGAAGAAAAATTGTATAACAGTACCGAAAATAATGCTGATCGTTGGGGATTTAAATTGAAGGGGAAGATTATTATAATCGCAGGGAGAAGCTAGTCTTTCGATTATTTAATAGAGAGACATATAATATACTGAACTTGCACTGGGTACAATTTTTCATATTTAGGGCTAAATTTCTCCTTTCGGGTTTCAAGGTTCATGTCATTCGATCTCGGAGAACCATAGCTTGGACGGTTCGTAATATTGGTCAATGCTTTAGCTTATCCTCTCCTAGATTGCTAAAAGAAGAAGGATCGTCCAAACGCTAGATGATTGGACTAGAACAAAGCTATGAACTTCAGGGTTATTAAATTCCCTGAGAAACTTTAAATACCAGATGTAAACCAAGGACTGAAGAATTGTGGATAATATTGCAGGTGTAAAAACGTTTCGTCTAGAAACGAGGAATTATATGAAAAGCCTCTTTCTGTTCGCAGATGACTGATAGGGCTAGTGTCTTGGTCTGTTGCAGACCGTAATTAAGTAAATAAAACATGCAAAGCCATAACAGGCAGCTTAAATTATAACAGCCTATAATTGGTATATTTCAAAAGCCATAGGGGCAATACTACTTCATTCATGTATAGTTTTTGGACGATATGGTTATGATAATATCGGGGGTTATATATAAAATAAAATAGTATCTATGTAGGTAATTTAACCAACTCTTTTCGCTGTTTATTTGTCTACGGTTTTTTCATATCTTACATTTCAGGTATATGATGTTATATTTTTTTAATTTCTTAATTCTCCATTGCTTCAAGGTATGAAAGATGCTTAAGGAAACTCGTATATAATGACAGCTTATATTTCAATAAAGGATACTAATATAAAATTAGTGCAATGTTCTTCTATTTTTGTCGCAGAGAGGCTGTGATGGTTATTCATATATAGCGATAGCAAGAAATGAAAAATAATTTAGAAGGGCGAAAAAGCGTTTTCACTCTATCATAACGTATACAGAAAAATAAGTCCCAACCTCGGGAAAGGCGCAAGTAGCCTCCGACTGGATGAGTATATGGCAATTTAGATTTAGACTGAGAATGATCAAATCACAGCTCCGTGTGTCGGTTCAATTAAGCGGACAGGTACACTTCCTTACATTCCTTTTTTAAATTAAATGTATAGCCAGTGATGATACTTCACGTATGTCTGTTGATGACTTTTGAGAAAAAAGAGAGTGATACAATATTTTTTTTGATTCGATTGTTTTTAATTCTTCCGGAGAGCACGTTTATAGTGAGGATCTCATGCTAGGTTTAGGAGAATAAGCAGATATAAGCAGATGGCCACAAGTTTGCTGCAGAGCGTTTAGGATAGGTTTCTAAGGTCAAGAATGTATACGGATGATGTCAGTGTAGAGAGTTACTTTACAAGGGCGCTATCGAGTTAATAAATGCTAACAATTAGTGGATATAGAGTACCAAAGACTGTTAAGTAGGAAAGAATGCAAAAGGAAAAGTCCATTGCAAAGTTACAAATACTTTTATATAGTCGACATAATGGTCACCGCTTTTTTACTCGAGACTCCGGCTTCTTCGTATTTGCAAATAGGGACTATAGTAAAACTGGAAAATAGTTCTATAATATTATTTAAGAGGCTATATGTTCAAATAGAGTCAAAAGATCAATAAGACTAAAGAATATAACTCAGAAAATATGAAGAAAATTTAACACATTAAAACACAGGAATAAGTTTTTGAACCAAATTATAAAAGGTAATGCAGATTATAAGAGGTAACCAGACTATAAGAGGTAAAATTATATCACAGTTAAGCACTATCTAAATGAAGGAATGGGATTTAAATTTATAAGTTTCAGTTAGAAATAAAAGATAACTAGATATGACAAGTTAAGTCGTCTGCTAAAAGCACAAACATTGAAGGATTAATATAATATAATGGTGTAGCAAGATGAAATAAAACCTGTAAATATTATTATGTCTATGAGAAATATTGACAGTTATTCGTTAAAAGTTACAACTTTAGCAATATAAATTGTAATAAAAGGGATTCATAACCGACTTATAAAATTAAAGAAGTATGACTGAGGGCGCCACGGCGTAATTAAAAGCTATAATTAAGACACTTGGGACTCAAACTATAAAGACAAGATATATAAATGGGTGGTGGTTTGTAAAGAAAAATAATCGTAATTAAACTAAGTAAAGGAAACGTTAAGAAATGTGGAAATCAGATAGTAAAATAAAAAATATAATTTGAATAGCTTAAGGGCCATACTCTCTGTTCAAAGAAAAGGAGAAATGCGAGACGGAAAATTTGGGATTTATATACATGAGGGTGTCTAGCTTTTTAAGAAGAAAATTGGCGGTTTCTTATTGATACATATAAACGTTTTAATCAGCAGCTGGCAAGAAGGAGGAAATTTTAACTCGTGATATTTTTATAAATAAAGATGATTAGTACATGGTAGCTGTACGGCAGAAAATTTTAAAACAAATTGTAAATGTTTAACGGTTGTTAGGATAGGGGGACAAGTATAGAATTTCTTATTGTGCAATCCATAAATAAGTATTAAACATCACACGTTATAGGCTTAGGTTTGAAGAGAGTATAGCGAGGAGAGTAATACGCAAAAGAGAGAGATAGAGAGAGAGGCTCGTAGAGTATTTATGTGTTCGTTTGATGCGATAAACTCGTGAAGGTAGAGAGAGAAAGGAGAGATGACGAGGCTAGATGGAGAGAGAGAAGAGAAGAACGAAAAGGTGCAAGAGATATGAGAGAGATCGCTTCCGACTAATGAGGAAGTAGAAAGGAAGAGCACGAGACTTGAGGAGCAAGGAATGAGAAGAGAGATGTATGTTTTGGTGAGTGGTTCACTAAGCCTTAATAACTAACAAATCATAGGTCGAGCTGCCTCATTATTGATTAATATTTACTCACTAGTGGCAGAGATCGTGATTGTTCATATATTATTCGTTAAGTTAAATTGCAAGACCTCAGTTCCACTAGATGGCTCAATTCAAGCTCAGTTGCCTGTTCTTCGTGTTTTCCTAGATGCGGTTCCTTCGCTTCAGGATCCGGGGCAGTTCAGGCTAACGGCGCCTGCGACGTAAAATGGCACTGCTAGGTGCGATGTAAATTCACTGTTCTAGTCTGGTGTTAGAGAGATAGAGATGAATGCTTGACTTATGTTGCGGTGTCGTCAGGAGGGAGGAGAATTCCATTGTTGGCTCAAGGGCTATCGGGCTATTTGCGGCTACCAGTCTTTTTCTTTTAGAAGAGGTCTTCTTCTAATAGCCGAATTTGAATCATTAAAGAAAACATTAATTGTTTAATTTTTTTTTTTTAAGTTTTTTTTTTTTTAAATTCACTCCTATCACTTTTTGTTATTAAACTAATTTTATTGTTTCGATCTTCGTCTGTAATTCTACTTATTATTTAATTTGCACTATAAATCTTTCAAATTTAGGGATGTGGGGTATTAATTCAATCGCGAACTGATTGGACTCGTAGGCACAATTTGTTACTTTTTCAATTTTAGCACGACCATTTTATAAAATCTATCGTTACAATAGAATAATATTATTTAAACAAGCGTTTCTTTTCCTCATAAAATAGAGACCTTGACTTTCTTCTCTTCAAAATAGCTTCTAGCCCCACTAATTCTCTTGGTAAGCCTTTTTAGAAAGCGGTATATCGTCGCTCGCGTGTTTACTGAAGAACATCCGGCCAGGTATTAGCACGAGTTATTATATTAATGTAAACTAGAATGTTGGCTTTTCGTTGTAATAAACTCACTGTTCGGGCTTGTTGGGTACTCGTTTGCACTCTAACGTATACGCGAATACTTATGACTAAAGAATCGACTACTACTACAATGCATATAATGTTGACTGATCTCACTCAGCCAACGATATAGAACTTACTTCGAAGACAAAGATTGCTCGTTGCAATACATCCAATCTTTGCTGTGCAGCCTTAGAAGTTGATTTACTTTAGATACGGCGTTTCCGGTAGCCACAAGAATACTCTAGACTGTTGATTTAACTTACGTAATATAACTTCATATTACTCATGACTTACACTTAGAATACTTTACTACGGCATAGGTGTGTGCGAAAGACTACTACACTACACTACACAAACTACACCCCCAACTTTTATATGAACTGTCTTGTTGGACTTAGATACGAGGTAACTGTACTTACTCGTCAATTTCAAATAATTTCTTATGCAATTTATCTAATTTTTTTAAATAATAAGAAAATAGATATAATAATCCATGTTTCACTGAGATAATTAACTGTTAAATAGAATAAAATTAATTAAATCGGCTGTTTGTGCTTTGTTCATAAACTTGATTTTAAAACATAAATACATATCTTATTAAAAGAGTAACAAGAATGAATTAATAATAATAATATAACTAAAGATACAATGAAATTTTATATTATTAGAGTACACTAGAGTAGTTGGTGTAAATTTTCATCAATGGATTCAAGACGTTCGCAAAGATTTAATTATGTTACGATAATTAAATAATAAATGGAATAATCTGAACATATAATAAATTGTATTAGATGAATAAGAGATAATAAATTAATATAATGAATGTACAGTGAGCTGTAATAATTTATAATAAAATGAATAAATGTAATTATAATTTACTGAATATATTGAATAATATATATTTTAAGCCCCTTAGCGGTATAATTTAAATTTAATGAGATGGACTATGCACGGTTGTCGCTTCTGGGTTTTTAGGTTTTTTTTTTATTTTCCCTAGTATAGAAAAATTTCTTCTTTCTTCTTCTCCTCTTCTTCTCCTCCTCTTCGTATAATATTAATATATTATATATACTATCAGTTATAATATAATAATTAGTCTGTATATCTACTATTAGGAGTAATAGTGAGTTAATATAGTTATATTATTATAAATATAACATATAATTTATCACTATATTTTTCTTACATTATTAGTTATTATATGTTGTAATAATACAGACATTCATCATTTATAAATATTATATAACATGATAATATATACGTATATATATTATAACATAGCAGATATTATATATACGCGAGTAATTGATTTATGTCAAGAATAATGATATATTATAGTATTAACAGTACTCAAGCTGGGTAGAAATTAATATCCTATATAGTTTTATATTCCAGTATAACGGGAAGCTTATATATATCATGATATTTACTTATTGAGAAGATTATTTTTATATAGTATTCTCTTATATAAAAACAAAATATTTAAGTAATAAACATAAGTTATATTTTTAGTCGGATGTTTAGTTTTTATATAGAAACAGATATGAAGCTATATATTCCATTTTCTTAAACAAAGTAATTGTTCATTTCATTAAGTTTTTTTTTTAACGGATTGTCACTACACTCTTAATGTGTGTTTTATTCCTAAGATAATATATATAGTATTTTCTTTTTAGTGTATCTATTACGGGCGCATGGGGCAAAGCCCTATTCGCAGGAAGGGGGTGTCTACTACTTAAGGCCCTCAATAAATTGTCAAACTAACGCAGATTATCGCAACAATGAGCACAGACGCGGCCTTGAAAATACGGTAGAGGGAGAAAATTATAAATTTAAGTAGAAAATACACTGAAGATAGCTTGCACTTTAGAAATTCCACATTCTGAACAGAAAATGGCATCGAAGAGAGCGAGAATCCTTCCTCCCGTGCATGCGAACTAGTTCTGCAGTGTGCGCAATATCAACTACAAAGAAACTGCATGGTGCCTTGTTACTAAATGCTCAACGGCCTTTTGGCCTACCGGCGGTCTTACGAGGTTGGCATCGCGAAGTGGAAAAGTGCCGTTATGAGTGTTCACATCTGAACGCTACGGAGGTTACCATATGAGAATGAGAAGATAATGCACCACATGCGCTTCCGCAAAGATAGAGGGTCAAGTGAACTAGAGTAAGTGAAGACAGTTTAAAGGTCTTTTTTAGCCTTGTGATCTCGACCCTATCCAAAAGGCCGGTGAAACTTGCCCCCAGATATGAGGAGGCCAGTACTCCATAACAAGGGCGGATGAAAGACCTTGTCATTAAGTACTGGAGTACAACTGGAAAGAGGAAAAAGATCTCGCAGTCTAAACAGAACTGTCCAGTTTGTCTTTGAGGCACTCTCAGCAACCATGTGTGGAATTGTGCAGGTTTCCAAGCTACATTTGTTTTAGTGTATTGTCAAGGCCAGAGTGAAATGTTTAATATTGTTCAACGGAGGAAGAGACGAGAGAACCACAAAAAAGATAGGTATGTTAAAAGATGTCTTTTAATCCTCTTTGATCCTAAAGTTTTGGTTTTTAAAGGAAATTAAATTCAGACAGGTTGCGACGACCTTAATGCCGTGAATTCTATCCAGGATCAGCCGAGAATTGAAATCGAAAGATTAATGAGAGAGGCAATTCTAGAAGTAAAAGAGAGGGAGCCTAGATAGTTGAACGAGTTGAAGAATGCAAGGGTTGAGTGCATCGGCATACTTTGTATTTGTGGTTTTTATGGTCTAGATTGGTGCATGAACTAATATGATAGATCATTAAGGAAAAAGCAAGAATAAAGGTAGGGAGATTAGCGTGAGACGAGACCGCCGAGGAAGCAACCCACGTTATTGACAGAAACAGGAGGAAGAAGTCTGCGCGCCTACTCCAACAACTAGTCAGATCTTGAGCGATTTTTTTGAAAAGAAAGCGTAGATTACACTATAGAGTTTAGTAGCAAAGGTAGAAAGGAAAGAATGAGGCCAAAGATGGGAGTCTTTTGGCAGATGGCAGGTGCCGGAGTGGGCGCATAATTTTTTTAAGCGCTGAAGCTCAAATTACTCCTGACATTTTTCAGTCAGGTGTCGATGTGGAGAGAAGCTAGTGTTCGCTTGTCTGTCTTGTTTTCTGTGGTTTGCGTATTTTCGGCCCTACCCGGGTTAAAATAATATTGCTGTTTTGGATATTTGTCAGCGCCACCATGCAAAGTTTCCTATAACCCGTGAATATCCTAAGGGTGGAAAACATAAACGCTGTTTTAATATTAAGGAACGGATGATATGTATCAGTCGAGAATCACTATTATATTATATATAGATATAAAAACGAATGGCTATAAAATATAAGTATATATAGTAATATATATTACTTACCGTATATATATAATATGATAATTATTATTATTATAGAAATTAAATAGTATAGTAATATATATATATATAGTATATACTATATTTGCAATTTGTTTAATAGTTTACTTTTGGGGGTTTAACAGGTATTCATAAGGTAGTATTGTGTGTGTGTGCTACGTTTATGTTATATATATCGATTGATTGGATTTGTAAGTATTTGGAAAAGGGTCAGGAGAAGTTAATGTGGTTTCTGGTACATAAGTACTGTGTCCATCTCTGAGGTATGGTTAAAAAATGTTTGCGATTTTTATATGAATACAATATAAATTTATGATAGTTGTATATGATGTTTGTAGATGATGTTAGTTATTAGAGCTGTCAGATTGATTGTGTGGATGAACTGAAGTGGATTTGGGACTAGGTTGATTGCAAAAATGGTGGTATCAACAGGTGGCTTTGGGTACTCGGGAGAACAATGTAGAATGATAGGAGAAGGGTGGATTATTTCTGTGAGCAAATGAAGAAGGTATACGCTAGCTCCTGTGTTGTGAGTGCCAATATTTTTTTTTTGTCTAAAAAAAAACAAGTTATTATATAAGCAGACCTTATTCGGAGTTGTTTCGTATGTGTAGAATGAAAGTGTAAACGTCAAAAGTGATAAAGTATGATTGATTTTGTGTTGGGAAGAAAATGGTTGAAGTATGTGGTGGATGCTTAAATCAAGTGAAGGGGTTTAGGATTTGTGTTAACAAAAGATATATCTGTTTTGTGTAAACAAATCATGGTTGGATGAAAAGGAAGAAGATGAAAAAAGAAGGACATGGGTAGAATAAGAGTTGGGAAGTTAGTGAGCCATGTAATATGAATAGTGTGGGGGCTACCTTTTTATCCCGAGAGGATTAGGGCGGAAAATATTGCTGTAGGAATCGTTTTGCGCGCACTTAGAACATTTTAACGTGCGTACGTAATCGTGTATGTAATGTATAGTATTGTAGTGTATTTAAGAATCTGATTGTATGTAGTTGGCACCCACCACCGACTTTTTGCTAACGTAGGTTCATGAGTATCTAGTTCTAGTGCTGTCTTTATCATCTTTACCTCACCCCATCGGTTCCCCCAACATCTCTCGAACTGTGCCTTCGACTTGCTTTGCGGTGCTTGCCTCCACCGTAGAAGCACCCTCCACTCGCTTCCAAAATGAAACGTTGAAAGTGAGATTAACATAAGTTGTCCTAGGCTTGTCCGATTCAACATCTAAATTTCAGTGGCTTGGTACAAGTCGCATGATGCATAATTTTTTCACCAGTATTAGAATTTTTTTGTATACTCAAAAGAAAAGTTTTAAAAATTTTTCAAAAATGTGTTTGAAATAATTTGACAAATCGATGAACTAATACCAATAAACTCGAAAATGGTCTCTGCATTAATTGTTTGGTAATTGGGACCTATCCTAGTGCATATTTTTAAAGTTTGATATGTCATTTGAAAAGAATTCTGAAAATGGTTTGATACAAACAAATGTCAAAAAAACATATGGCTTTGAAAATTGAACAATTCTGAAAGAATGTACTAACAAGAACAGACAACACTCTCTAAAAACGACTTTTTAGAGTGGCCAATAAAACTACAGTTTTGGTTGTTGTGAGGGTCAAAATTCCAGCGTGAAAAAAACGAATTTATCGTCCTATTTTTAGGGGATGGTACAAATTAGGGGCTTAGTTGTGATACACGAATATTGTATCGTAACGATATAATTAATTAACTGATTTGTTTATGAAAATTTTGGATAATAAAAATGTACCTCAACAAATTAAATAGTGTGATATACTAACAATTTATAAAATTTGATAAGAAAAAAATTTTTTTTGAACTCGTAAATTAAAGTAACGGTAAACGGATGGTAGGGAAAATTGTTTAACTCGTTAATTGAGTTCAACGTTAATTTAAGTTTTTGCGAAATTAACGAAAAGGCGATATAAAGTTACGAAAAATAACGAGTTAATTCAACGGTTAACGTTTTTACGCTTTTGCGCTT
The DNA here is from genome assembly GCA_015478945.1 of Trachelipus rathkii. Taxonomy (NCBI): domain Eukaryota; kingdom Metazoa; phylum Arthropoda; class Malacostraca; order Isopoda; family Trachelipodidae; genus Trachelipus; species Trachelipus rathkii. Next base: position 15,150 of record JABUQX010082095.1, read on the forward strand.
ATGCCAATCTCTGATATATATATATATATTAAATATATATATATATAAATTATTCTCTATAAATATAATATATTATATATATATATAATATTATATAAGTAATATATATTATATATATATAGATATATATTATATATACTATATATAATATATATAAATATATACTATAGGCTAAAATGACCAATGACAAATCTATAACATTTTTCTAATGGTAATCCGATCTGATTTTCGTGTGAACTTCCAAACCGATATTATTCCATGTATTCAAGGCTTGCAACTAGAAGGAATCATAAGACAAAATTTTGAATAATTTAATCACTTAAATAAACTACTACATAAAAGTTAATTATAAATAATAGAATTAGAAAAGAATATTAATAATTGCCAATATAATAGGAAAAGTATCACTAAGTGACAAACTCTACTTCAGTATTAAAACTATTTTTCAATTGTATCGATGACTATTTTGCTTCGGACCGTGGAGCCAAAATATAATAATAATGAATTGGAAAGAATGGAGGTTCAGGCTCGTCTTTCCAACTCCAAATGATCGAATGCATTTTGAATTCTGTATAGGATTTGATTTTTTCTGTAACATAGAGATGAGAAATGGATCGCAAATAGTGCGATAGTCAGAAAAAGTTTCCAAAGTTCTGATAGAGGATAGTCCTTTTATGTTCAGGCAATGCGAAAGAGAAAGACGACGAGTAGTGCTTTTTATATTGTGGTTGGCTATCACAGTCAGCCGCACTTGTATATTGTGATTACTCAACTGAGTTGAACAAAAGTAAAGGGAAGTTCATTCTTAACTTTGAGTAGAATTCCAATTTTATTTTCCATTTGAAAAAGCTAATCTGAAGTTGAAGTTCAGATAAAATTTTGATTTTAAATTTCCTTTAATTCTGCGTATCAATTTTCACAGGATCAATTTCTCCCACCCATCAAGAGTAATGGTTTCCATATAACGAGAATTTCTCACGGTAGCTTTAAGTTTTTAGGTGCAAGATATTTGATGATAGTTTAACGATAAGTTGTTTCCTTAATATATTGGTCGGTAGTTATAGAGATAAGTTTGACCGAACCCACCCTTTTTTCGATATGGTAAGGAAATGAGAGGTATTTGATTCAAACCTTGAATATAGATCTATATATGGTGGCTTAAGCTAAGAAAACAGGGTAAAAAAGTTCAACTTCTAGATGTATATAGAGGGGGGTCGCCCCCAAGGGTCGACGTGAATAGTTGCGCCTAACGCCTTGTGGGGGCTTACGCGACGGTGCTCGAGCTGACGCTGAACGAGAAGACACCGTCCCCTTTGTGCCTGACGGCGCGTGACGCGCGCGCATACACACACAGCATATTGAATTATTATTATGACGTCCGAAGATTCGATTCGAATTCCGACTCTGAGTCGAAAACTTAACCGCATTACCGACTCTGCATGCGGCCGCGGTCCGTCTTTGCACCCAGTTGTCGATGCCGACAGTGATGTGCCAACCAGCCCGCCGGAACTTTATCGTTTATACGTGCTGTAAATTGGATTAGAGTGTTTATAATGAATGCATTTTAAACTCTAATTGTATAACGTAGTAGCGTCCCAGTGGTCCCCTCCATAAGGGGACCAACCTCATATAATAAATTAAATTGATCGTATACAGCTGAAATTTGGTGAGAGGATTCCAGAGTGGTAATATTCTAGAGAAAGACTTGGTATTGGGATTCGAGGATTTGACTATGCACCGATGTGAGCGCCTGCGTGCCGAGTAAATAACACATATAGACAACAATTTATGTCTTATATAATGTTTATTCGAGTCCTGTAGATTTCGAAATAATGTTTCGAACTCATCAAGAAAAAATTAAATAAAAAAATAATTAAATAGATAAATATATTATTCTTTTTAGTTTTAATAACTTACAAATCTAAAGGTTTTTTACATAGCCCTAAAAGAGTAAAACGTCAGTTAAAATCACCAACAGCCAACACGCCTCCTGTCCTATCGGTGAATCTATTGATGCTTTATCTAAGGTCAATTTTTTACTAAATATGGTAAGCGCTTTAGCATAGTCCCTAAAATCAGTTAAACTCAGTAAATCAAGACCCACAATGCCAAGCACCCTTCTGTCCAGTCGTGATCTATTGATCTATTTGAACTATTTGCATAATTTCACTACTAATGGTAAAAATGCTATTGATCTTATTATTATGGTCAAATTTTTTGCTAAAATTGTCATGTTTTACATACCCTAAAACAGTAAAATCGATAAATCAAGCCACCTCAACCTAACCACCTGGTCCAATTCATGATCTATGTGATCTAATTGAATCTATCGATCTATGATCTATGATCTATTGATTAAGGTCATATTTTCTTTACTAAAATTGTAATCGTTTACCATTAGCCTAAATTGAATAGAATCAGTAATCAAACCAACCAATCAAGCACGCAGTCTTCAGGGCTGTTCAGTCGTGATAGTATTGATCTATGATTAAGTCAATGTATTTTTTATCTAAAAGTGTAACGTTATTCATAATCCCTAAAATCCAGCTAATTCAGTAAATCAATTACCCACCTCACCCCTCCTGTCCATTTCTTTGAATCTATGAATCTATTTGATCTATTGATTCAAGTACATTTCGAGTATCATTTTGGATTAACATACACATAAAACAAGTTTTTAAACAGAAGATCAAATACTAAAGTTCACACCTTGTGGTAATTATCATACAGGAGCACAAAAAGTATGGCATTCGCCACAAAGTTTTAAACATAAATAAAAGTCAACAATAGCATACAGAACTACGAATAAATATACAACAGCCAAAATCCTGACCATCTTAAGCAAGAATATAACTGCTAACATAACAAGGTCCCAATACTTATAAACAGTAAAAGTAATAACAAGAGCCATGACAAAAGCATACCCATTTCACAGCTACTTTAATCAAATACATATCACCACATGACAATATTAAAATTTAACTAACATAATAATATTACCGAATTATAATTAGATCACAACTCGGACCTACCATATATTAATACCTACCGTGTAAAGAACAAACATAAGTAAAGTTTTACCCTCAGTGAATTAGCTAACTATTGACAACATAACTAATACGTAACACACAACAATGCGAACGAATTAAACAGCTGTCATTACTAACTTATTCAATAAAGCAAACATACGAGGGAAGTAAAACCGAATAATTGCACACATAGCAAGTTTTATCCAAACAAACCATAAAATCAAAGTTTACTCCAAACATAACATAAAAGAATAAGTCCTGATAAAAAAATGATCATAGTAAGTGTATAGTTACCGAATTAAAGCTGTAAATCCAGTAAATCAGTAAATCAACCACCAACTCCCCCCTCCTTCCCATCCATTGACCTTTATAAACTTTCGACTCTAATGAGCCAGGTCACATATCGAGTACCATATTAAACATAGTTACAAAAAATAAGTTCTTATTATATATAGATCAGAATATATTTGCTAACGTAACATTGTTTTCTACATTTTAATAAGGTAACAATGGCAATTGAACTAGAACAGAATATAAATGCTAATGGACAATAACATCAGCCAATAGATTTAATATTGTAATAAGTTTTACTATAAATTAAAGTCAGTAAAATCAGTAAAGTCAGTTTTAAAACAGAGACGCTGTCAATGCCTCCTCACTCCCCCATGACCTTTTTGAATCTATTGAATCTATTGGATTTTCAGTCATATTTTGTTCGAGTAAACGATTTCAACAACTAAACATAATCACAAAATATGTTTTTTCTATACGACACCATCGAAAATTCTACTGAACAAATTTTACTATAATGAAAAGTATACATAACATATGACCTTGATACTAAGAAATATAATTGTATCATGATCGACAAACCTAACAACCAGATCTATACGTACAATAAACTTACTACCATTAAACAACAAAGCGCATTACCTTCTCCGAAGAGGGGTAAGGCTACCATCGGCTGTTAGCCCAAAAACCCGCTTACACCCCTTCGTGGGTGATCCCCCATCTCCGGATTCACACCTTTTCAAGGGGGGCATCCCCTGGGTTTTCTCTCGGGAGGTGAGTGTTGCTTTAGATACTCTTGTTAACTGAAGCAATGTGTTTATACTGATTTACTGATTTACTGCTTTTAAAATCAGTAAACTATTACACATTACTATGATATTTTAATTCAAAGACCTTATTTTTATGTTTGGAACTTTGTTATATTTGCAGTTATTCGTTGTCCTGTATGATAATTAGACAGGTTATGATAAAGTTTATTTAAAATATTCTTGGTGTCAATGTTAAAAATATTACGTTTAATAGTTAGAGATAACATTGCTGAAAAAGTACGAATAGGTTACGGTTTTGTAGCATGGCTAGTTAACTTTTACTGGTGTTAGTGCTGGAACTTGTTAATGTGTTAACTGTTTATTAGTGCATAAGTTGTGTTTCTAAGTCTTGGTTGTTGTTGTACATTATTTCTTAGTTCATATGATGATGTGTTAGCTTGATTAATGTGAAAACATTGGTTTATGTTAGCTAATTATATTCGTTGGTAGTAATAGCTAAACGAACTCATTTTTGTGCTATGGTTAACCGAAATGATACCCGTAATGCGACGTAAATCAAGTAGTGTTAATATTAAATTATCAATGATATGGTAGAGTTATGCCTGGAAAAAGTGTGAATGGGTTATGTTTTGTATCGCTCCACTCAGTATTTTAGTTTTAGAAAAGTTGATGTACATATATGCTAAAGGTTGTAGTTTATTGTAACGTATGGGCTGTTAGGAATGTCATTGTACATAATACTTCTTGTGTCGGTTATTGTTCTGTTACTTTTATCATGTATAAAACTTGTTAGATTAGCATTATAGTTCGATGACAGTTAGTTATAAACAAAAACCTTATGTTTTGTGTCTATGTTTGTCGAATGATACCGAATTATACCATGAATCAATAATCATAGATTAAAAGGTCCTGTGGATGGGGTGGGAAGGGGTGGACAATGCCTGAATTTTAAAAAAATATAGTAAAAAATCTGTAATCTTAAATTACTGTGATATTTAATTCAAAGCTAACTTATTTTATGTTTTTAATGTTTGGATAAAAATCTGTATGTTTACAGTTATCGTTGTCTGTAAGATAATTAGGACAGGTTATGATATGTGTTGCATTATTATCACTGTAGGGTAACCAATTTAAATATTGTGTTCTGTTGTGTTTAAAGTAATGCTTGGAAAAAGTATGAATGGTTACGTTTTGTATGCAATGCTTAGTTACTTTACTGGTGTTAAGGTGTGGAACTTTGTTATGTTAACTGTTTAAACCATATCAAGTTGTGTTACGTTTTGTCGTTGTACATTATTTCTTAGTTCATATAATCAGTTGGCTTATTAATTGCAAACATTGTATTTAGCTCAATATTTCGCTTGGTTATCAATAAAGAACTTCATTTTTTGTGCTAAGTGTTCAGATCTCCGAAATGATCTCGAAATGCAACGTAAATCAATGTGTTAATGTAAAATTAAATGTTAGAGTTAGAGATATGCTTGACAAAAGTGTGTATAGGTTAAGTTTTGTACGCTGTGCTAGGTACTTAGTGTTGTTAAGTATGGAACTTGTGTAATGTTAGTATTTAATTCGTGCGTAAGGTGGTGTTAGGTTTGTCAGTGTGCTAATTAACTATTTAGTTCTGTAATGCATTTTTACTTTATTAATGAAACAATGTTAATCTGAGCATTATATTTAATGTTGTAATAAAAGAACTTATTTTTTGTACTATTCTTATTCCGACATTGTACTATATATGTGACCATGGCCCATTAGATTCGAAAGATCAAATAGTCATGCCGGGATGGGTAGGGGGCGGAAGAGTCCGGGAGGTTTGTATTTACGATTTTACTGATACTTTAAATCGGTAAAACTTTACCTTACATGATATATTACTCAAGACTTATTTTATGTATTATTTTGGATAAAACTTTGTTATTTTATGTTTATTTTTTGGGTTAAATTTTTGTTATGTTTGCAACTATTTGGTTTTACTTCCCTCGTATTTCGCTTATTGAATAAGTTGTTATGAATAGCTGTTTTATTCGTCTGGTTGTTGTTGTTAAAGTATTATGTTTCTAGTTTCAAGCTTTAACTGAGGGCGTAAAACTTAACTTTGTTGTCTTCTACACGAGGTATATGATGTTAAGTCAGGTGTATGATAATTTTTTCTTTGGTAAATATTGACTACTGTTACTGTAAATTAATATTGTCATGCGGTGATATGTTTGAAAAGTGTGAATGGATTATGTTTTGTATCTTGTTTTGGTTAGGTGCTGAACGCATTATATCTATCTTCTTTCGAAAAGGGTTTGAATCTTTAGAGAGATATATTAAAACTGCTCCCAACAGGTTAGTTGAATCTGTGGTTCCTGCATTATATGAACTTAGAATTTGAATATAATTAGTTTATGTATTATATGTTGTTTTGAAATGTATTTTAATAACGCTCTTTAAATGAAAATTATGTTAATGAAAAAAAAAATAAAATGAATGTTTTCTTCTCGCAATGTATGCTTTATTGACTAAGTTTTTATTATATTTTTTTTATTCGCTGTTTTTGTGTCTTAGGTTTCTCAATTTTCAATATAATGCTTCTCATGGCTGGAACCGAGATTTGCTTGCCTTTAACACCGTTAGTAATTAGTATGGTTAGTAAGGTGATGATAAATGTTTGGTAAAATGCAAATGTTAATTCAATTAATATGTCAATGTCTGGTAAAATATGTTTGATAAAATGTGAATGAAATATTTTAGATATGAAGAGGAAAGAAAACAAAACCGTTACTTGTTTATACGTTGGACCTTTGTAATTGTAGCAGTTTATTCTCGCTTAAAATGTATTTTGTTTGTGTTGTATAGAATATTTGTATTCTAACATGTAAATATTCACTGAAATTCTTTGTGACAAATGCATATTTTTCGCTGCTCTGTAATAATTTTACACAAGGTAGTGATAATTTTAGTTAATCATTACCATGTTATGTAAATTAATAGTTGTTTTGTTAAGACATGCTGACAAGTGTAATAGGTAGTTTTGTATTATTGTTATTAGCTCTTTACTGTTTAAAGTATGGAAACTTGTTACGTACCATTTATTCTTGTTTAGGATGTGTCTGGTTTGTCTTTGTATATTATGAAGTTCATATAATCTAACAAGCTTATAAATGTGGAAACTTTGTTACCAGTCAACAATTTGATTGTCTTTTGATTAAAAACTGATTTTTATGTATGTTTATCCAAAATGATATGCGAAATATGGAATCATTAATCAATAATCAATAATCAAATAAGTCAAGGAATGGACAGAGGCGTGTGGAGATGTGGTTTGGATTTACTGATTACTATTAGGTGTGTAAAACTTTACAATTTTATGGTAAAAATTTGACTTGAATCAATAGACAATAGATACGACTGGACAGTAGTGCTGGATTGTGAATTTGATTTACTGATTACTGATTTAGGGTATGTAAAAGGAAAATTTAGTAAAATAATTTGAACTTAAATCATAGAATCAATAGATAGAATGAATCATAGATCGAAATAGATCAATTTAGAGTCAAGTTGAGATCGATAGATCATGAGTGACCAGATGGTAAGTTGGGTGCTTTGATTTACTGATTTACGTTGATTTAGGTATGTAAAACATGACAAATGTCTTTCTGTAATAAAAGTGACCTTAACATAGACTCAATAGAATCAATAGATCAATTAGATCAACTAATCCACGGACTGGACAGAGGCGTTGGAATGTGGTGATTTAACTGATTTATCATAGATTAGGTATGTAAAACGTTACAATCTTTAAAGTAAAAAAAATTGAACCTTAATCAATAGATTCAATAGACAGAACCTGGAAACACAGCGAGGTGCGTTGGATTGTGGGTCTTGATTTACTGATTACTTGCCTTCAGGGTTAATTAAAAAAAAAGATTTGTAAGTTAATAGAAAAATCATAAAAGAATAGAAATATTATTTATTTATTTATTATTTTATTTTTTATTTTTAATTTTTCTGATGGTCTGAAACCATTATCTTTTCGTAAATCTACAGACTAAAAATAAAAACATATATAAGACATCAACTATTTTGTTAACAAAGTTATTAACTCGCACCGCAGGCGCTCCAGCACGTGCCAGAGTCAACTCCTCCCAATCCTATGAGCTTCTCGCCAGAGTGTTTCTAGAAATTACAACTCTGACTCCTGCTCACAGAAATCACCTTATAGATCAATTAATTTTTTTTCCTGGGTCCCCTTGCGGGGGCCCCCATCGGGACGTACGTCGTATAACAAGAGGTTAACACTCATCAACTTAACCCTTTTGTAGCGGTGAGCCAAATTGCACGGAACAAAATCCCGGAAGGCGGTTGGCAACAAAGTCGAATCAGAACTGTCGAAACGACACGCGCGGAATGCAAAGTCGGAGTGGCGTAAAAAAAAAACATTCTTACAGGAAATCGTTTTTTTTTTCGACCAATTCGATCTTCGTGAATTGAATCTGACGTAATAATAATATATGGTGTGTATGTCGCGCGCTGCTCACGCGTTTGAGCGTAATCTCGTCACTCCGACAAATAAACGTCATCCAACGCTCGAGCCTACTCTCGTTAGGCCTAAATCTCACCCCTCTCGAATCCGCCACAAGCGAACTCGCAATAATCACGTCGACTCTTGGGGCGACCCCTCCCTAATATACATCCAGAGACTCTGAAATTACCCCTGTTCCGAGCTAACCATAAAAAGTATATTCAAGATGAAACGCAAATACCGTTCTATTCCTCTATCGAAAAGGTGGTTCGTTCAAACTGTTCTATAAACTATAATTGGTAATGAAAGAACCTGGGAACATGTCTTAGAAATAGCGTCTTAGGAAGCCATTCATCGAAGTATATGAGATAATCTTGGTATGCCTCATTCGAAAAGCGCTTTAAGAAATTAATTTTCGAAAGTTCTTCATCAATGAATTCATTTAAGTTGTCAAACCCATATTTATTCCTAACCTTGTTGGAAATGTTGTGGATGGTCTGACACTGTTCAATGTTCATCCCTGATCAACTGAAACATTTCCAGCTGAGAAGGTTGAGGGTATTTCTCTATAGATATTATTCTCAACTGATATTTAATTTCCCTAGAACTTGAGTATGCCACAGGTACCCCAGTGTTCAAAAGTCTAAAATTAGGAAACACGAGCCTTCTTACTCTAATTAATATTCACATGTCTTTTCCTACATTATCCAAATACTATCAATAAAACTATATATAAAATATAAATATAATCTTCCACAAAATAATCTTATACCACCAAAAAATTTAGTCCAAAGGGATTAGCTTTTTCAGAACCGTCCCTTTTTTAATTAATTGGAATTTTAATATACTAGGGTAGTGGTTGTTGAACATAACCCTCTTCATTAGCTAATTGTAATTCCCTACCATCATTAATACTACTATCTCGTCGTTCATGTATTCTCTCCTCTTCTAGTTCTTACTTATCAACCTCCCTATCTATTTTATTGCACTTTTGTCTAGTTAAACACAGAATATGATGCTCACAATATTTCATATTTCGATTATATCTCTATATTTTATATTATTAATATATATATATATAAAATTATATAGATATATATTATATATAATTATTATATATATTATATTATGTATGTTATATATAATATACCTTATAGCCCATCCTCTTTTCTCTTTCCTATTATCCTACAAATTTTCTTTTGTTTTCCTCCTTCATTGTATGCTACGAGGTATCGGTATAACTGTATCACCAATAATATTATTATATATTTCAAAAAGCTCACTAATCTCTTATTTCCCGTCCTCATCATCATATCACCAAACTTATATTTTTATCTCGCACATAAGTTGTTTATCCTATATGGTATATGCGCATACGGCATATCAATGGTCACCTCTTTAACTCTATTTCCACGCCTTATAGCCTTTATCAAAATTACTTCACCTTTTCATATACTTATCACTTCCACCCCTTTCACTCTCCCAACGCTTGGTCCTATATGTATTCATCTGTTTATAACACTTTTAATAACTGTTGGCTCAAGCCAAACTGACAGCCTTATAAAAATATCCACACATTGCGCCTCCTCTATATATAAATTCGACTTATATATCTATATGATATTTATAGTACACTAACTCTTATCACTCAAAAAGCTCCCTTATTCTCTAGATTACAAACGCTCTTCCCTACAATTAACCCTATCATATTCCCTAAAGAACTCCTCAACCTCTTTCGTTAATTATTATTACAACAATTAAAATTTTAATATTAATTTATTTTACGAGGTAATGTCCCTAAATTAACACACTTCCTTTTTACACTCTACGCTCAGACTCAGTACCAGATCCCTCATACTCAGTATCCCTCATAACCTCAATCAATAAATCTATACATTCATCTTACTCTTCACGAACTACTTATAATAAATATGTGTAGAGTACTATACTCTTTCACTTTTCTCATATTCATTACTCTCATGTCTCTACTAGTTATTACCTTTAAGAATTAGTCTTCTTCACTTTAACTTTCTTTATCCTTTTTCTCAAATTACTTATCCCATATTCTTTTTATCATCTTTTTTCTCAATCTTCATAATTTACTTCTCTATTTTATCCCATTTACAACTGACACCTTATTTATACATCCTTCTCTTTTAAATCCCCTTACATCTATATATTAATATATATACCTTCAACTATACATATCTAATAAATTATACTCCATCGTTTCTTATGGAACATCACTTATCTCTATTACATGCATTTGGTCTTATATCACTCTCTTCTAGCCTTTCTTTATTTCCATCATTTCTCCACAACTTCTACTTATTTAACATTTACTTGCAACATTATATAGTAGTAAGAAGCGATACCCTGTTATGTTGGGTTCTTCAACTTTCATATTTCCGTGTCCTCACTATCCAAATCCTTTACGCATTCAGCTAACTCTATTTATTCTCATATTTTGCATACAGGTTTATTTATATTGCAGTCATAATTTTTCCTCTTCCATTATCTCTACTATCGTCATCTATTATCGTTTATTTATCCTCACCAACTCTCTCTCATTCAATAGGGCCTACATCACTCTGTTTGTAAATCCACCTCACACACCAACATCTCATTCACAACACAATTCTTCCATTCTCTTTCCCCACTAATATTCTCTATGTCATTTCTCAAAGTCATTTCTTATATACTTTCCCATACTATCACCAACTTAGCAACATTTTCCTCAACCTGTATATAAACCTAATTGTATATATTACATATATATATATATATCTTAACTTTATTTTAGAAATCTTTTACTTTACTTTAACTTCTAAAAATACTATATATATTAACAACCTTATATATATAATATATATTATACTTAACTATATACCTACCCTAATCCTCCTATCCTGTTATATCACGTACGATAATCATTAAGCCCTCTAGTATAACTGATTGGGGCTAACAACAATATAAATTGTAGGTAGGATTTTACTATAAAGAATAATAATAATAAGCCCTGCAAACTACAGTAATTGAAATCAAGAAAGGCGTGAGATATCATGTGTTTATCCAGGTCTTCGATAAAGACTTTGTAATTACAATAAAAAAACAAAGCAGACTTTCCAATTACAATAAAAAACAATCACGGCTGAAAAAAATATTGAATTAACTTAATACTACTGTCTATATATAAATTATAAACAGAACTTATCACTATATATCTGATATACTGAATATACCACCTATACTACTACTTATTAATACTAAAAATATATTACAATACATACGTGATTATTAATGTGTGTGGTGTCGCTCTGGGAGAGGAGTTCAGGTGTTGTAGATATAATGATGGTTCCGCTACCCATCACCTAAAATAGCTTGCTCCGGGAGGAAAAGACTCGCCTGTGTCTTTTACAAGACTAATTTGTAATTAGGACATTATAAACTGATTACTTTGACTCGTGTTTCAAAATGATATACCTATTATTTTACAAAATGTTAAACAAAAAGGCATCCAACTTATATAGTATACACACACAAAGTCTTCACCTACGTTTTTAGTCAATTATTATTTTTATTATTGAGAGAATGATATAACTCTAAGTAATATCCCCTACAGGATAATATTCTGAGAACATAAATAATTAAATCTATAATAACGAATTACTGATCTCAAGACATGAATATTATTAAAATTATACGATAGTAAATTGTCATACGGGGTAATTTTATAATTCGTATTTTGTATCTTTAAAATCTAGTTTTATATATTTAAAATTAATTTCTTTTTTCATCACTTCTTTATGTTATTTTGTTTGCATTATGATATTATTTTATATTTTTATTTTCAATCTATGACTTTTCACATAATTTTCATAATATCCATTATTTTTTTTAATATTTCCAGATAAATATCTTGACGATATTTTTTTTTCCACACCTTTAACCAATGTACATTTAATTAGTTCAATTAAATAAATTATTTACATTTCATTCCTTTTTAATTTTTCTTCAATTTTATATTGTCCGGTATCGCTAGTACCGCGGGCGGGACCGAGGGGTTACCCGATATCTGGAATACAGCTATACTACTTTCGCATTAGGAGACTAAGAAGCCCAGCCACAGAGAGAAAATTGTACACATATAATTAATAAGACAAAGTCCTACATTATAAAAATGAAACTGGAATGCACGACATATCATCCTTCCACAAAATCCTAATATGATGATTACATATCTATTAACAAGAAATACTAAAATAAATTAATAATTATAAGTTAACATATATAATATAGATTCCTAACCTTTTGACAACAAGAAGCCATTAAAATATAAGTTTAATAATCATATAATCTATTAAATATAATTAACTATACTAATTATCTAATATAAATCAATATAAATCAATCAATCAAAATCCTAATTTTCTAAATATAGCAAATAATACTATCAAAAAGTTCAACCATTATATATTATAAATTTAATAATTATCATTAATAAAACAAACAAAAAATAATCCTATTTAATAATAAATTTAATTATAAATATTAATATTAATTTACAAATTCAAAAATATAACAAGTACATATACAACATAAGAACGTATATATAACCTGAAAGTCCACAAAGTATGAAGTGTATGAGACTACAGTTATTTTTTTTATTCACACCTCTATACTTCTACTTCTTCTTCACTGAGTCAACTATAGACTAGCCTAGTATAGGACCAATACTATGAAAGCACCACTTCTATGTGCGATCAAACCTTATTCATAAAATATATATTATTTAAAATAAAATTCTAACTATTAATATGCAATATAATTAAAATAAATATGCGATATAATATAATATCAAGTAATAAAGGAAAAATTTTAACTTACCGTAATCTACACGAGAATAAAAGAGATTCTACATACAATTCCCACAAGTAAAATATGGATTTCCTACAAGAACTATCTAATTACAAATCCGATATGAGTGTGTTGTGTTGTATTTATAATAAATTCTCTATCTATAAATACTTATTCAGGAATTATCCCTAAATCAAATGAGTATATAAATATCACATACTAACTTAAAACTTAGTCCACAACTATATCACACTACTATAGCTTCATTTCCAAACCTACTTTCAAGACTCATTATAAAATATTATAATTTAAATAATATTTCGATACGGAAGAAAATAAAGATACAATATTATTTGACCAAACAAATCAGATTAATATGCACACTCTATACTACAATTACTTCCTCTCAAATCCGTTTATTCTAAACTAGTGATAAGACATGTAATGAGATGCCGCGTGGCGTGAAGGAAATTTCGGGGGGGGGGGGGGGTTATATTATTATATATATTTTATATATATATATATATAATATATATATTATATATATACTTAATATATTATATATATATTATTATACTATACTAGATATATATATATATAGATACTATATATTAGCGAAACTGGAAAGTAACCAATAGGGAAAGAGAACTGAAATGGAACTACTACTCGTTGGCGTCAGAATACCCATCACTTCACAGCAACACAGATTATTCTCTATACATATACCCCTATCTAATCGTAAACTACTCTCATTAACATTTGAATACACATATTAGTAACAAACATTAATAAAATACCCTGAATATTATATATGTTATATATGATATATATATATATATATATACGCCCAATAATAAGTAATATATAAATATATAAACATCCATAAATTTCGAGAAATGAAATATGATAATACAAAAAACCTACTAAAGTATTTACTAGTCACTTACATCTATCCCACCTAATGTATTGTATCATTAATTTACGTCTACTATATATTATATATACCTAACCACAAATCCTATCCATCTAATATAAACACGCTGTTGTCTACACTATAACTATATATATATTTATATATATATATATATACAATCCTAAATATTAACGTTTACTCACACACATCTCTTATATAGCTTCCTAGTAATAATGTGTTTTCTCTATATATTCTTACATAGATTGTTATCTACTGGGTTTATTCCCACCTATTTACTATTCTTCTACGTACTGTATTCTCATACTAGATTTTCTCCGAATTGTTAATTATTAAAATTAAACCTATGATTATTTAGTACATGATTTTTTGCGCACCCCTTCCCAGTATATATATATAGTAATCATTCAAACATCATCCATTATACTTATTTCTATCTAGTCTCGTACCAACAGTCTACTGACCATCATAAACTCGGTATGTTGATTACCTTTCCTCAGGGAGGACAATAATTTCAGCACTAAACCTCCTTAATGACCGACTTCTTCTGGGCTGACATTAATTTTCGTATTAGCTCATTAAGCACACCAGGATTCACATTCTGACAGTATATAACTCGCCCACTGACTCGTGTTTGTCACGTTCTTGTCCCAGTTCCCAGAATTCTGGAGATTAACTCCTAACAACGCTTATACTTACGAGAGCCACAGTGTTTTAATGTTGACACGTAATATGGATCGTTGTCTCCCAACATTTAAGTAAAGTGTTTTCTTTAGGTGGTGTATTTATGTTAGGCTGAAACAGGTAGTGTAGCTAAATTTGCCAGAGGCGCATACACATTGATCACTATTAAGGAAAGTGCACCTAGCAATCGCACGGACTTCTGCGCACCGTAGGTAATACCACAGCGGTTCTATTCCTACCTATTACGATTAGCTCGTTGCCCTACGCTTCGTTTTTCTAACTCTACATTCTCACACCTGATGCCGCAAATATCTGTGTCTCCCGAGCTACCCATGATCACAACAGTGCAGATCCTAGACCTGCCTCGGACAAGGTCGCAGTACAGTTTCATGGCCAATGACCAAACAACCGTAATTCACAGCACAACAGCTGGTTATATATACATTAATCAATGTACACGATTGTAGGAGGGGAGTAAATACACTGCATCTTCATATTTCTGAATACATCATATTAAGTCAAGCTCCATGATATAGTTCAGAAAATCACGTGCTCGAACATAAATCAAAAAACAGCGGACAGTAGGAATAAATTTTTTGTAAAGATTACAATAGAGAATGAGGACTCATGTTAAATAAGCAACACACTTCTACATCGAAATCGACCTTTTACAATTATTGCACTCACCTTTTAATGAATGTTCTTCTATAAAAATGGAGAGTAGAAATCTCATACATCTACGGCACGACCTCTAATACATTACTTTTTACAGCTCGATTTATCACCACTTGTGTACGCATTGTTAAGATTATGAAGCAGCGCCACTCGACAGTGCAGAGTTTTAGAGTATCGCCTCGGGGTAATCTCGCAATATATATCTACGAGGTTCTTCGGGCACGTTTTGTAAGCGTTACGGCGAGCCAAAATTACCAAGCTACGAGACTATCCGGTGCGTACATTCCACTCAAGGCTGATCTAATTTACCCTCTTTTCTTATGCGACGCACTGGACATATAAAAATGTCACTCATGACCAATTACTCTCCGAACCATTAGTTCAATACGGATAATAAGCTTGTTTCTAATGGTGCGATTCAGAGCCTTAAGTATGCATTTAAGATACTGGGGCTGGTTGGAGATTGTACAATGAATACAGGTCACATACCTCCTCACTTGCATTCATGTCCCCTACCACTATCACTTCTTTCGTTCTGTTCTATCTCCTCTCGCTCTCCTTCAAACCCCTATCTTCTAACAAATTTCCAGACATCTTCCCCAAGTCATCGCTCTCTTTTCTTCAGTTTAAGGTTCGCCCAATCGCACACATCTTTTTCGGTAGGTAGTATATATAAGGTAAATTCCATAATTGCGTGTTCAGCTAAGATATTTCATTTATCTCATAGGGTGCGAACTGAAAAGGGGTTAAGTTGAGTATTTTCAATTCCTTCCCCATAACCGATGAATAGAATATAAAGTCGATGTGGTGTGCAACTTGTTATCCAAAAAAACTTTTTCGCTCAAATAACCATCTCTTATGTTTCTCAGTTCAACCAACTTCATTAATCCACCCAAAACCTTCTACTTCATACTTTTTATACGCTTCAATTCTGGTTTGTATCTCACCAATGACAGCGTTAGCGCATCACGAGTGGCTAACATAAGTCCTAGTTTTTCTATCTCTTTTCCAGAAAATAGCCCTTTTTATGTATCCAAAAATCATTCTGCAATCTCTTTGGTAAACTAACCCTTCATCCCTTACTTGTTTCTACCTACTCATCACAAAACGCCTTGGTCCATAGATTTTCGTGGACTTTAAACCACTTTCTATTTTACTTTTTTAGGAGGTTTTGTCGACCCACCAAATGTCTTTGTATTCAATTTCTAAAATATAACTCTTATATAATGTTGGTTATAACATTCGCCCTTTGGGTTTCTCTTCTTGGGATAGAAGAAGGTGGGCGAGAGGGGAAAAAAACCCCAAGCCTCTTTACACCTCGTCTTAAAATAGACACCCGTAATCTCTCCGTCAAACTTCCCCTACAGCACCTACAACCCATCATATTCCCTAAAGAACACATAATTCTACTACTTTACGTAACACCCATCAATTTACTCACATTAGAAAGTTTATTAATATGACTTCAGATTCCTCCCGAGACTCTAAACAGACTTTTCAATAATTACAACTCCCTCACACCGCTCGACTCGAACCAGATCTATCCCGTAATCCCTCAAAAAACTTGCGAGCCACACATCATAGCTCCTCCTTCCCGAACTACTATTAGGCCAATGAATAACAGTTAGTGAACGATTGTATACTCTTACTTTTCCATTCTTCCATGCTCGTTTCATGTCTCCTGGTCTGTCGTGAAGAACGTACATTCATTTCTCTTTTCTCTTTACCTTCTATACCTTTTTCTGCACACACAATCCACTTCTAACATTTCCCCACTATTCTTTTTATTTTTTCATTTCTATTTTCGCTTTCGCAGCACCATATCACCTTTGCTTCACCAGCCAACTGCTTATTTTTCCACCATTGTTTCCTGGAGACACCTTATCTATATCATTCTTCTTTCTCTACAAGAAGAATACCCTTCATCTCTCTCACTCATTATGCGATACCTTACTACAACTTGTTAACGGTCCATATTCTTCTAGTCTTGAACATACATCTCTCGGCTTACCAATCATCTATTCTCAGATCTTGCAAACATTCTCTCCTCTTTTACATTTTTTCATATATGACTTATTTCCCTCCTCTTTAGACTCTTCTTACCCACATACATTTTGTAAGCCAGTAAGGGGCTCATAAAAAGTCTCATTGATTTGTTCAGTGGAGTTCACATTCGAGCATTCGTTCCCTTTTTCTTGAGATGACGCTCGCCTGCGGAGTCGGGCATATACTCTATATTTATTAATCTCACATATTTCCTCCATATATTTTTGCACGGCATAACTTGGAGTCTTCTACCGTGAAAATAACATGCTCAGCGTTACTCTAACGTTCGCCTCATAATTCACAAGTTTTTTTTCCTTTTTAATATCTTACAAAATTTCATATAACTCGTTTTGAATTGAAGGACTTGTATATAGAGATACTCTTTTGCACCGCTTCTTTAAGGTGTTCCAGTAAATAAATGTCGCCAGCATCCGACGTGAAATCTAACCAATGCTCTACATAAATTGCCTCGTATCAATTCTGCATCACTATCTTATTCTCCATCCTCTCCTCATATAAACTCACCTCTGTTAAATCTCTCACCTTCTCAACCTCCTCTCTCTCTACCTCATTCTCTTTCTCTTCCTTTCTAAAGCTTCCTTCTTAATACCCTTCTCCAACCCCAAACTAGCATCACTCTCTCAACAACCGTAACATTGTTACGATACGCAATTCACCTCCCTTGCTAATTTTGCTCACTTTCTACTTTACTAGCTAACCTTACACCCTTTTTATCTACTCCGCACAAAATATGATTTACTCTTTATAAAACCCCTATCACGTGTGTTCGAAGACCAGCCCACCATCATCTAACGTTGTGCCTGCCATATCAGAAAACTACTAATTTAAACTTAATATTTTTATATATATTACTTTTTATAGTTTGTAAAAATTATAACAATGTCAGTTTTTCCTTTACACTATTGAGACAAACTACAGTATATATGACAGAAAAGACGAGGCGTGCGGTTTAGCATGGTTCATTGTACCAAAGAAAGTTAGTCTGTATTGCTAGGGAATACAAAGACAAAAAGACACACACAGTGATTTTCTATCATTACATGGTACTCCACATTCGCACTTAAATGTTATTACATCACCAAAATATATACCGACTGTTCATTGGATAGACGTTATTGTAATAACCCTGTTGCATTATTTCCACTGTCATTGATTACTGAAGGACTGTGCGTAGTAATCTGCCCAATTAAAATCCTCACTTTGTACTCAATATTTTCTTTAAAAAATTTCTATCGCCAGCGCTTTTATAATAAAATTTGCCCCTCAAACACACTAGATAACAAATACCGCCTGGTGCCTCCCGCCCTTTTTATCTAGCTCTATACAGCACCAGCGAGTATCAATTTATGTGCAAACAAAAAAGCCAATCATATGTGACCAACTACCTCTTTTACACCTGGAAAGACTACTCCCTCACTCAACCTGAACATTATAGTATCAGAAATTAAAGAATATGATCTCTATAAAAAAACAATTAGAAAGATGTAATAAAACTTTATTAAAATTCTAATAATGTATAAATACTATGATAATTAAATACCAGAAATCGTTTAAGCATTATATATCTTCATTAAATATATATCCGAAATTGTTTCAAATTCACATTTTTAGGGCAAGAGAGAAAATTATATCATCGTCTCTCTTTGTGGTGGCTTAAGCTTTTGTTGAGGAATTCTGTTATACCAATAGTGTACTTGGATTTAATTAACTTTCTTTTGCTAAGAAATGGTTTCGACTGTTATTTTTATTTTTCAATTGCATGACTCTTTCCATTTCTTGAAATTATAGCAACCATTTTTATTTTACATATATATTTTTAACCTAACTACTGAAAAGAGTACATGGTGTGTTAGTCCATCCTTAATAACAATTCTCTTAATGTAGATACCAAATGGATACGTTCTAACACTATAATAACTTACATACTGTCTTTTCTTATTTTTTTTCTTGCAGAGGTAGATGCTGAGATTCCTAGCGTATAGCGCCACCAGTCTATTAAGTTAGCAATACGATTACGGCCAAAAGATCAGATCGAGAATACAAGTATGATCCGCACAAAAATATTTGGAAAACAATCTCGAATAGTCATCAACAAGAATGAAGGAGGTCACGATAAATAATAAAAAGAACAAATTTGGGAAATCTGCTCAAACATTAAATAGAGAACAGCTCGTTGATTCGACTCTCGAATAAATTTTATATATATTTAAATTCACGAACATATATTTATCTAAATAAAATAAAGAATAACGAAAAAACAATGAAAAAATTAAATGAAAAAGATCAACTGATTTTTTTACTTCACTTAACCAATAGTCAATATATAAAGAAAAAATAGAGAAAAATTTTATCTATATACACTATTATAAGTTAAAAGAAAAATTAACAAAAATAAACAATGATAAGAATAAACATAATAGCACAAAAAAACCTAACTAGGAGGAAACAAGTAAGAAGTACATATTACACAAACGTTCTATAGTCATATCAATATCTAAAAAATTGGACTATAATGCGAGAAAAAATTGCTGATCAAAACCTTATAGCAAAGTGGAGAAAGTAAATTTCTGAAAATCTCAAAGTTATGCATAACAAAACAATATCTTGCGATAGGGGTGATTCCTAATTATAAATATTATATAATACAAATATAATCAAATTCAAAAATAAAAACAAACCAATCAACATAAGAACTACCTATGGCCAATGGTGTTGACACAGTTTATTCTTTCACCCTCTACTTCCTACCTTCTATTACTATACTAGTATCAAATATATATAAATTTATATATATTATAAGATATATATATATGATATATATATATCTTATAATATATACTATATATATATATATACTATAATAATTATATAACTTAGACCCTTTATATATATATATATCTTCTACCTATAATCTATATACCTATATACCTATTTCATATATATATATATATCCAGACCATCCTATAACCACCCCCACTATATATATATATACTATATGTATATATATAAATTTTTCTTATATATAATATAGTATTTCTATATATATATATATATACTATATATATATAGGAGAAGAGAGAGAGAGAGAGAGAGAGAGAGATTAAGATGTGTCCTGAGGAGAAACTGGTTTGAGTATATAAATTACACAAAAAGTTCAGGACCAAAAACATTTCGAGGCGGCGCAGTTCCTGAACCCCAGTAAACACACCCCCAGTCTTACGGCACATGTTATATATATAAGCATTATACACTAATCACTTATTAGGCCTATATGAGTCTAAAAATATACTTATATTTATATAATATATACAATATTAATATAAATAATATAATATAATCTATATTATATATATATATACTTATATAAGAAATTATGAAGTGTATATTATAACTATATAGTGGTTATTTCTAACTATTAAAATAAATATAATTGAGGATATATATAAGTATAAATATATATATAAAGTATAATATCTAAGTATACAAAAATATTATTTACTACTACTATATTATATATATATATATATATAACATATGTACTATTATTAATCTATACACTAACTATACTATACTAATATACTATGAATATATATATATATCATATATTTATATTAAATATATAAAGGATTTATATACTAAATAAATATTATCATATCTATACATGAGTACAAATACTATAATATGAGATATTTCCTACTCACTATAGCTAAGATAACGCTATATATTCAAAATATGTGTGTTATTTATATATATACTATCCTATATATATTATATTATTATATATATACTATAGTTGCAAATTTTGACAAGTATAAACTTCATCATATTAATATATATATATATATAAATATATATACATGTATTGGTATAATGTATATATATATATATATATATTATATATATATCTATATATAATTATATAATTATATATATATATAGTATATATAATATATCTATATATATATATATATATATATACGGGTCCATGTATATATTTATATATTATCATATATATATATATATATATATATATATATATATAAATTACCCACTATAGTTACGTATATATTATATATATATTATATTACTACTAAATATATACAAGGACTTACTATATATTGCTGGTGTGTGTGTAGTATTTAGTATATAAACTATAGTATATAAACTTATATATATCATATCATATATACAAACATATAACATATAATTTATTGATAATATATAGTTAACTATATATATATATATATATATAATAATATATATTATATAATATAAGGAGAGAGGAGCAGAGAGAGAGAGAGAGAGAGAGAGAGGAGAGAGAGAGGAGGAGAGAGAGAGAAGAGAGAGAGAGAGAGAGAGAGAGAGAGAAAAACCCTTCTTATTTCCATTTTATTTTCCCCAATTACGACCTCCTTTTTTCCCATCCGTTTTTTTCACCTTTGATGGAAAAACTAGCTTGAATTTTTCAATTAATCTCGGCAAGCATAATTGATCTAAAACAATTGATCTTAAGAAACGAGAAGAAATACAACTAATTATTTATTTTTTTTTTCTTCTTCATTGCCAAAATCATCTT
>JABUQX010082096.1:0-25000 GCA_015478945.1 Trachelipus rathkii
GCAATAATAATAATAACTGCAGAGATAATAATTATATATATATATAATATATATATATATAGGTTAGTTTATATATAATAATTAATATATTATTTATTATATATATTAGTTATATATTATATATTATTATTATATTTATATATATATATATATATATATATATATATATATATATTTATATATTATATACTAGTTAACTGCTTTAACAATATAATGAACTATCTATGTAGGGATATACATATTGTATTAAAAGCAGTATTACTATGATATTCATCAGTTAACCCAATATATTTATAGAAAAGTCGTAAATGGTGTTTCAGAGTGACCTATGACCAATAATATAAAGTATAAAACGTGTAACAATATGAAAATAACTGAGCAACTGTGGTCACTATGGACCCAATATAAAGAAGAATACTAGGTGATCATCATTTACCCTCAATTATATATAAGAAAAATATGACCATACATTAGTTTCTAACTGTGACATATAATTATTATAGTATAATATATACCTATATTTTAAACATAAAGCTGTGGGGTCACGTTGACCCTTAAATACTTACAAAACAAAAACTTAGACAATATATATGATATAAATGAGAGCAAGGAACTGGGGTCTACGACCCCAATATATAAGAACAATAGCTCAAACTTTGGGAGTCAATATGAAATACCCAAATATTAAGAATAGATTATAAGTACATAACTAATCATGGGTTCATGATGATCCATTAGTGTTAAGATAAATCTAGAAATGATGAGTATAATGACCCCAATATAAAACATCAGATTGTCACGTGATCACCTACATATATGAAGAAATAATAATAATGACAAAACATAGGTAAACTGGGTCAGGTGACTAACCTAAAGATAAAGTTTAGACTCAAACTTGGTCACATATGATCATCCATTATATTATCTAGAACAATTAAATTGGGGTGTCTACGTGATCTATCATTTATAACAAAAACAAGTACTGGGGTATGTGCAACAATATAAAGAATACATATAGAACTGACAATGTAAATATTAAATAAAGTGAACTTGAAGGTCTCGTTGACTACCGCATAATAAATATAAATATGAAACAGGCAATATTTTGAGGTATCA
The DNA here is from genome assembly GCA_015478945.1 of Trachelipus rathkii. Taxonomy (NCBI): domain Eukaryota; kingdom Metazoa; phylum Arthropoda; class Malacostraca; order Isopoda; family Trachelipodidae; genus Trachelipus; species Trachelipus rathkii. The sequence goes on from JABUQX010082096.1 coordinate 1,117, forward strand.
GGTTTAATACTAATATTGATGAACAAGGTAACTGAAGGGTCACATGACTACCAATAGTCATAAGGAACATAAGAACTCAAAATAACAAAATTTTATAGACCTGATAGAATTTAAAATTCAATCCGAGTTTAAGCATAATAGCATATACAGCTATCCTAATTTATAAGAAGAGACAACATCTTTTACACATAACTCATGTCCAAATGCTTACTCTAATCAATATATATATATATATCTTATATATATACAAATAATCATTATGATGTATGATGAAATCCTAACAGATTTTTAAATACTCAAATCACTACCGATATATATATGATAGTGCACTCAGCTCCACTCTCTCACATTCTCCATTAATATCTAAACACCTAATTTATATTACTCTGCACCATTTTATTACTCATACCTCTCACTAGTTCTTATTTACTCATTAACCCATAGCCATAAATTGAATAATACGGAAAACTAATTCCGTTAATTTAAGTATGATATACTGTGGTGAGTATATACACGCATCGTGCCACCTATATATATATATAATATATATTAATATATATATATATATAATATATTAATATTAATTAATATATATATATATATAGATTATATTATCATTATTTATTATTATATATTTAATTATTATATAGTATTAATTATATATATATATATATTATATATATATATATATATATATTATTATTTATATACTATTATTAATATATATATATATTTATATATATATATATATTTATTATTATATTTATACTATATATATATATTATATTATATCACACTCAGTATATAATATATATATATAATATTATAAGATATATATAAATATTATATATATATATATATAATATACTATATATTATATTAATATAATATAATAATATATATATAATATATATATATATATATATATATAATTATTATATTATATATATGTGTATAAAGTAGTATATTAGGGTACTCAATCCGTGAGCGCTTTCCACTTGATTTCTCAACGACTCGTATTTGAGCTTATCGAAATGATAATATTTGTTATAATTAGAGTTATATTTGGATGTTTATAATATCTTGATCAACTAAATTGCGAGTTTTTTCAAGTTCTCTAGGTCTTATGTATGTATATATATTCGTTGAAGGTGGTACTGCTATATCCCCCTACGAGCTATTAGATTAGATTAAAATATTTCGGGTGTTTAACGTCCTTTTGACGCTTCCAATTTACCCGTTGTAAGATATTTAGGCCTAACATTCCAGTTGTCACGTTGTTATTATCTTAATTATTTAGTTAATTTATATAAATTTATATTATTATTATTAAATTATTTAATTATTATATTATGATTATTTAATTGATATCGATCGAAAAAAATCGAATCACTGCTCCATAAGGGAGCTCGATTTTGAGCTATGACCTCCGTACTTCCGCCTGCACTCGATCCGCATGCTCCGACTCCGGGTTCTCAGGTTCCGACTCTATATATATATATCAATTAAATATCTATATATATATATATTAATAATATTATTATTAAATATATATATAATATATTATAATATATTATATATATTTATATATATATAAGTTATATAAATTATATCTATATATATATATTATAATTATAATTATATATACTTATATAGTATTATATAGTATATTATAGTATGTATTAATTATATTATATACATAATATATATATCTACGCTTTTCGAAGTTGCAGTTACACTCACAGAGCGCGTTAGTGCTAGCCCGACTCCAACGCAGCGTGTGGTAAGCGTGACGTATTATATACGTGACCTCATGTGTGATCTCTCACTGGTATTTCTCATGTGAGTGATTCCTAGTGAGCGTCCTGGTTCAGACTACTACTGCTTTACCGATTACATTATAATTAAATATTATATTATTATTATTATTATTATATTTATATATATATATATTATAATTTAATTGAATTTTATTATTATTATTATATATTATTAAATTATTAAATAACATATTTTAGTAGTTATGGAAAAACGAAAACGGCTTAAATATTGATATATCAAATAAAATGTTTATATATTATATATATATATATAGCAGTCCTTTCTTAGGTTTATCTATATTTGCAGTAACCTTGGAGGTAAATAAATGTAACTTGTCAGGTGATGACTACTAAGAGGGGTACTTGACCCCAAACCTGAATAATATGACTAATTAGTGAACAATACTAATATCATATGGAGTGTATAATAAGTCCTTTCTACTAGATGTATATCTTTATGATGTTATGCCGATAGGGTAAACTAGACCGTGATGAATGAACTAGCCTATATTTAGTGGGACGTGACGCTCACTCCACTCTGATTATATATATAGATCGCGTATATGAACGTGATGAAACTCGGTATAATATATTATATAGTATATATATATAACAACCTTCTGTAAGTAATGTTAATTACTTATAGATATTCGTAAGCTAACGGGCTGTAAAATGACTGTTGTTGCTCACATAATAGGGGTAACTTATAGGCCCCCAAATGCTGAAATATTTGACTATAGTAAATAATAACGAGAAACTTTTTTAGTAGTTATATCAGTTAATACAGTCTTCTTTAACGTTGTATCTTAGTGAGTAGTTAACCCGTGTGAGTAGTTAAATATGACCTAGAGAGGAGAACCCCTAATGGTGTTATTAGTACCCTATATGTAGGACCCAGACCTGTGAGAAATATTGACTAGTGTAGAGTTAAGATAACTCGGATGAATCATATCACTATCTGATGAATTATTATATCTTAGATGAGTCACCTAGGTATATAAAATTAAACTACATAAGGGGTCCCTAAGATGAGTGTGAAGCTGGCTCACACCTAAAACTATGATATGATTGACGTCAGATATAGCTGAAACTTTGGTTATATATATATTGATATAATATATATAAATATACTCATAATATACTGACAAATTATATAAATGTATCTCTCTATAACTGCTGCTATTATATATATATATACGCGAATAGTATATTAATAAAATAACCGTATACACCCCCATAATAGGGGGGGGTACGGGCCCTACCAATAACGCTAAGTATAATTAACATAAAATCGAATGTAAATTTGATAATACTATCTATTCCACTAGGACTTAGGATGTAACTTCGATACAGATAACTTCGAAAATAAAATAAAATTAATAAATATAAATAAAAAATAAAATAAAAAAAAATTTAAATAAATTTACATAAAATTTTTATTTATTTTTTTTTTTAATAAAAAAAAATAATTTTAATATAAATATAAAATTAAGCATTTTTACTTCTCTCTTTAATATTAGTAACTTATTAAATCTCTGCTTCCTCATAGGATTAATAAATACAAACCACGCCTCATTATCTCCTCCATTCTCTACGCCTCAATCGTACCACCAAATCACCAATAGCATTTCACCCTCACACCATGTCTCATCTATTTCTGAGCGTGGTTTCTTGCTGCACATTCCCATATTCTGGTATACTTAGGGATCAATTGAAACACTTCAATTTTTTCACTTCATTCACCTCGTGCACGAATCTATGTATGCAAGATTTCAGATCTCGATATAAAGTCGTGATCAAATTATCCACACGACTAGACTATAGCTTTATTTTTGGTATTTATTGTATATAGATGCTTATAACTTAACGGATGAAGAGATTGCTTGTTATCCTATAATTTATATATATATTTATAACCTCTTTTTCTATATATATACTAATATATTATATATATATTATTTTATAATATCTATAAAGTTAAAGTTGTGAGTTATTTTACATACTAACTAATAGGGGGTATAATAATATCAGTTGAATCACTATATATATCAAGTTAAGTTCGAATCACTAGCTGCACCCCCTCCCAAACCAAAATCTGATCTTACTATGATTTATAATTGTATCTATTAGACTTAAGTTACATTATTATATAGAGTATGTTTTCAGGTGATACACACAGCGTAAATAAATAAGTTCTCTATTTTATATACTTAAACTATTTACGAATTAAATATGTTAACGTAAACAAAGTATTTATCACTATTCATTAAAAGCTAATATATATCTCTCTCTACAAAGCTGAACTAAAGAATATATAAATGTTAAACGGCCTCGTTTAGAAAACGAGATGTGAATATTCAGCAAGATCAACAACTAGAATAGCATCAATTACAACTACTTAAGCAACAGTAATAAAGTGACCTAGTTGCACTACTTTTTATCAAATAAACCCCAATTATGAACAATCATTATTTAATTTTTTAATTTTCTATATTGGGATGCTGTTTGTTGCTGATAATTCTGTCCGTTTTTGAAAGAATTTGACCAATATTTTGATTATGTGCTGACCCACCGACTCTTTAGCCAAATTCGGAATTGCTTTTCCATTGATAATAAATTAGAATTTGCCAATGGGTAAATTATCCACTAACAAATTATATAAATGTATACACATCGACTCAATAACCTAACCATCACCTTAAACGCGAATAAGCCACTACCATTAACAAAGTCCCATACTTAACATACTGTGAAGTAAACTAACTCGTGTGCAACAATTATATAAGTACTATATAATATATATTTACACTAATATATATAGTAACTTTTTCTCAATACATAATATCTCTATCATATCATTATTATTTTTATAACTCATTATAAAGTTCCTAACGATTTAATAAAAAATATAATCATTATACCTAAACCTAATTCACATCTGACATGAATATATCTAAACGGCTAACAAAGTCATAACCTGAACTCAGAATATAATGGTATCAATGAGACTAAAAAATCTAAATATCTCAAGCACGAATAAACAGCTATACTATTAATAAAAAGTTCTATACTTATCCAAACAAGTAAATAGATAACCTATAACATTGCACTAAAACGTACTCTATTCACATAATATTTTCAAAACATATAATTATCTAACATATCAGGGTTATTTTACATTAACATATAATTTAATATTAAACTATTATAATTATAACTTACTTACCTAACTAGATATATATTAGGCTTAAATGTAACAAAGTTTTTCCACATATCAATAAAGCAAACATAGCATTAAAACTGTGTATCTGAATATAATATATAATGTAAATGACAATATTAATAACACTCTATAAAATCATATGCCTTTATTATCAGTTCCTCAGATAGAATTAAACTGTGATATATATGATTTAATTTCTCAATATACACTATAAATCTAATATATGTATAAAAGTGGACCACAGATAACAATTTAATTCAATTATCCAAATATCTTAACAATATGGTCACTCGAATAATATATACTACGTAATTTTAAGCGTGTACAAATAGTAATTTTCACTCAGTTTGGTCTTTTTATTTAGAACATGAATATCAGTAATATTAGTTTTCCTGATCATATTGATATTGTGATTTATTTTATATATAATCTATTTATTATTTTATGTTCAGTAATTTTGTAATAATAGTTTTATATTTTTGGCCAGATTGAAAATAAATCAACTGTTTTGTCTTTATTTTATTTTGTCTATTTCAATTATTTAGAATTGATTCATTTATTATTATTTGTGTTATTTTAAAAATTATTTATTTTAATTTTTTTTAATTTTTCATTTTCTTATTAAATATATACTTGTTTATTTATTTAAAATAACTTTATTATTTATTAATTTTATTTATTATATATTTATATATATATATTGATATTTTTATTATTATATAAATAACAATTTATTATTATTATTATTTTTATAGATGTTTTATTATATTCTTTAATTTTATTAATTTGATTTAATTCGTAATTAAAATCTCATATAATATTCTTATTCATCACTTTTCGTTATCACTAAATTTCACTTTCAATTAATAATCTATTTACTCTCTCTATATTAATCTCACTCCTACCTATTATTGACTTCACTATTTCTTATCTTATGACTCTAATAAAATATTTATAATTTATTTATTAATTATTATATTATTTTCACTATATTTATTATACAATCTAATAACTAATTTTCCATTATTTAATAAGACATATTATAGAAGTACAAAATAGTCTTTTGCACTCTTGAAATATATGTACGATTTTTGTTATATACTCCATATTATATATTTATATTATAACGTGTCACATTGCTTTAGCCATCAAACGCCTCGATGGGCTGGATTCTCCTTCCAATATTCTCATTTCTGCACAATTATGATACATTTTCTTATTCATTAAATCTTCATTGTCTTTATAGGTATCGGCATTAATCTATTAATTATTAAATTCTCGTCTCATAAACCATTCACTTTTCACTTCATTTATTATTATTATTTTCGTGCCTTCCGTTCTTATGATAATTATCTATATATTCTATTCGTTTAATTTTTATCAATTAAAATCTCTTTAAGGCAGTGAGTTATCCATTTCTAATCAATCTATTATCTTAGTGCATCTATCAATTTATTACATTTTTGTCTTCTAGGTCCACTGAATTTTGTGAATCTATTAAAATTATTATTTGCCTCAATTATTAGATTAACTTATATTACTAGATATTAACTCAATATTCAACTTCAAGCTGTGTTTCAACTAACCTGTATCTTAATTACAGTAATACATATATAGTTTAATGAAAAAACATTTGATTTTCTACATGCCACAAACAAGAATTGCTGTTAAGGATAATTCTGTGAAGAGTGTAGTTATCTCCTATACAAAGACCACCTTCCTATTACCACACTTCGCAGGTTTTACAATAGGTTAATAGCACTACCTTATGTTCATCTTATTCTACCTTGTTATCAGACCCCTCCCGAACATTGCTACCAATTCCACCCCTTATGAAATCACTTTCTTTTACTAGTGTATATACATAACATACATATACATTTAATATTATTATTATCACATTTTAAAATTCAATATTAATAGGATTAATAATTTAATAATTAGCAAAATAAATTTTATATATTACTATTGTTATATTATATTATAGAAAAATATATATATTACATAATATATATTATATATATATATAATTATTAATATATATATATTATATATTATATATATGTATATATAATATATATAATCTAGATATAATATTTTAATATATAATATATTAATTATATATTATTATATTAATATTATATATATTATAATATATATAGTATATGCATAATAATATTATTTATTATAAATTAGAATTTTAGTCATGATCGGGTGTTTTTCTAAAGTAATTCTAAGTCCAAAATCAATTTATCAATATATAAGAAAGTCGAACAAAATATAACGGACTTATTTTTATGAATAAGAAATAAAAATTAACGAGGAAACTTAAGCAGGAGCGTTTACATGAAAGAATAATAAGTATAACTGATATCCGTTACTTACGTATTACTATAATTACTAAAAACTTATGTATATACCGTTGTATAGTAACTAATAATGAGTAGTATAAACCTAAGATCCGTGCCTACACTACTCATATTATAATATATATATATATATATATATATAATATTAATTAATATATATAATATATATATTATATATATATATAATATAATACTATATATTATATAATATATATAATATATATATATTATATTATATTAAATATATTATTATAATATATTAATATTTATATATATATATATATTAAATACTAAAATTTCAGATACAATAACCTGGTGAGTACACCTTTTGAAGTATGACAATAGAAAAACTTTCTAACGTGACTATGTACTGTAAACATCTGCGGCGAAGAGTCAGTTCACAGCATTTTAGTAACATTAGAAGACATTTCATCATAAAATTTTATCGGAAAGTATGGCTGTAATTTAAATATTTTCGCGCAAACCTGTCTTATGGATACACAGTTTGTGTGATTCTATAAATATAGCGTTTATTCCTAACTGAATTAATATAAGAGAGAAAATATTAATGTTCATAATAAGATATATGTAGAAAATGTCATATCACAAAAAATCTCAAATTATTTCGCAATAATCATACGTGTTTGCCATTGCACCGTGAGTCAGCGTCTTTCTGTTAGATGCATTTCTTTTAATTAAGAAATTAAGTGGATATCAAAGAAAGAGTAGCGCGAGTTTCCTTCACTAATTTTTTGGTGTCAAAATTTGCGCCATGATACTGCTGTCTTTTTTCTCTACCTGCTCGGAGATCCGCTTAGCTCTCACTCGAATTACTGTGATCGTTTATTTGCGCCATGCTAATAATGCTTTTTATACCATATTTGAACTGTTTGTTACCTATATCATTTCAAACTGACTAATTTGCTCCAGTCGCGCTATCGTGTCTACGTGATATGCGTCTCAGTGAACTATAGGATTTGAACGTAACAACACTTAACCCAGAGATGCGCAGGTGGCTTTATCTTTTGCTGATTTATTTTATCCCCGATTTTAGTACCTATATCATCTCATTAGCGCTATCTGTAACTGCTAGACTCTGTTCGTTTTTTTACTTTTACTTTGTATTACTTTAGGTAACTGCTATCCTTTGCTAGTGAATCGTTCGTGCGAGGTGTTGGTTCGAAGTGCACACTGACCTTTAGCACCACGGTTTTTAGGTTTAGTGATCTGAAACGATCGAATAATCAAGTTTACTTTGGGATTTATTATATGCGGCATTACCGTGAACAAGGATCGTGTCAGTGTTCTCTACTATAGTATATCTCTGGCGCCTGTTTACCCCTTGTCTCATATTTTCACATCTGGGTGTATTTGACTCATATGGACAGCGGGGAACAGCTTTTTAGTCTTGTAGAGCGCCACGGGGCACGTGTTCCGACTAGACTCAGTCTCTACATACCGCACTTGGGCATCACATTTACTTCCGTGTCTGCCACCTTCTCTAGATCTATCCGGTAGGTGTGCCATAGCATCGTATTCTCCCTCCACGTGTGAGTTAGATTGTTGTTGACTTCACACGCTGTGTGACCGGAGGACGAGACAACTGTCTAATCAGAAGAGTTCGCTGTCCTTCCTCTCATGACCATATAGTCTTTATTCAGATGAGTATTATTTTCCTCGAGTAGTAACACGAAACGGGTGCAAGCATTCGGCCACCTGGGAGACTAAGAGTGCCTTGGACATTGCACACTCATATTTCGAAGGCATTCCGGAGCTGTCGGTTGACGGTTACAGGATACCTTAAATGTTCGAACGAGACCAAACCCTAAGAAGCTTTATCTTAGCGAGTGATAGAATAACTTAAATATTATATACTTACAGAAAACAAGCAAAAATGACGAGTAGAATTTGATTTTCTCTTTAGGAAGGAATATCTATTTCTGATATTGGGAGACTTTCTCTGAAAGCTGTGTGCGTATTTTAATAAAAATATTTTGATATGATTATTTTTTTAACTATTATATATATATATAGCAACTGCTACAAATTCAAATTTTAGTCAGGAGGTATTTATTAGCTCAGGGTATGATAATTAAATTATAATAATAAATAATCAATTAAATAAATTAATATAATAATTAAATTAATAATAATAAATAAATGAATAATTAATTTATTTATAGGGAATTTAGGAATTCAATTTCAGCTTTTGATTTTATAATATATAAATAGTTTTGATTTTATTACCAATTCTAAATATATTTATTTCTATAACTCACAATTTATACATTCTCCTTAAATAAATAATTATAGAAAACAATTTACATAGGATGAGATAAGTAAAGTATATATATTTTAATTACAGGAAAATAGTACATTTTTACACTACATCACATCAAAAACTACACAATTAATACTAATCATTTCATTCTAAGAAACAATATTAAACTAATGGGTCCATCCTCACTCGCACTTATTTGTAGCTAAACTTTTTCTGTAATAAATTATATACTTAGTGAAACTATTACAATCACACAAAAATCCCCGCCCTTAGATTATCACCGGATGCACCAACACTACCTCATTTAAATACTCATTTAAATCACGAGCTAACTTAAAAATCCTCAAATCTCCAAACTAACTCTGGAAGATGGTGGGGAATAACTCAATCTATAATACTCATAAAAAACCTAAATCGGCGGAGACCAGCCGAGCAATAAAGTAACCAATAGATATAAATGCTCAACAAACTACACAGATACCGCGGGACGCCAACACTAGAGAGACTACGAACCACAACGCTCAGAAAACATGCACAGAAAGTATAACAAAATTTCTACTAAAGACATCTGGGAGTCAACGAATTACTTTCCTCCTCAAACAATAAGAGTTCATTTGGCTTTAATCTTTCATAACATACACACATAAATATCACACGTCCTACAAAACGCCACGCAATAGACTGAGACATTATTTTTATTTTAGTTCACTCATCCGGGTCAAATTAAATAATTTGACAACACCTATGATGAAAAAAACTCGAGTCTTCATAATTTATAGGAACACAAGCTATGATCATATCACACACTCCAGAGCAGATCGAGTGTCAAAAACAAACTACATCAATATTACTACATTACATATAAGCAATATTAGATTCAACATAGACAATATGTTTCACACAGCTTTATTCTCAAAGAAACAGATAACTTTGCATCTACTCAGAATGTCCATTTCACCCTACCTCCGTACAGCAATTAGAGCACCTCCTTCTTTGGGTGCTCCGCTCTATCGACGACCCCCGTGCCGACTATCTCTAATATCTTTCCTTCTCGATATAGACTGTGGATAACTTATCCAAGTATGCAGGTTGGCCGGACTTCTCACTTGGAAAGCAGTGTGCCTCCATCACAAATATTTAGAGGAGTGTCAGGCAACGGGCAGAAGTATGTTAATGTACATAAAATATATATAATATATATATATATATTATATATATAATATATATATATATATAATATATTAAATATTATATATATATTATATATAGTTATATTATATATATATATACTATATAAATTATAATATATATATATATATTTAATATATTAATATATATAATAGTATATTCATATATATTAATATATTAATATATTTTTTATACACTTGTACGAGTGAGTTACAGGGTCTACTGGGTAGGTTAATTAATATATATATAAGTATATATTATACCCCTGCTATAATAACTAAACTTATTTAGATATCCTTAAATTAAAGCGTACCATTCATATATTTAATATATATTATATATATATATATATATAATATATATATATATTATATATAATATATATATATTAATATATTATAATTATATTATTATATATTAAATATATATATAATTAATAATATTATATATATATATATATATATTATTGATTTGTTTATTATTTTTAGACCTAATTATAATTGTATATATTTTATATATGTAATAATCATATATATATATAAGTATTTATATATAAACTATATCTATATATATAGCTCTCACTATATAAGATTAACATAACTTATTGATACTAATATATAAACACATATAATATACCGTAAGTCCTTGATATATTATATACGGAATTTAAGTTATTTGATAGATGTCAATATTATTATATATATATTGATATTCTATATGAATATATAATTTATTGAGTAGATTTTTAATAATATTTAATGCTTGAATGAAAAGAAAGTTAGTCCTATGTTACATTATGCATGTTTATTTGCCATAAAAATAGAACTACAAATTCTTAACTCTGAACTTTTGATGAACCTTTTAAAAAAAAAAAAAAAATAATTTATGTTTTAACAATTTTATAGACTTTCAATCGATATACACAAAGTACAATATAATGAAGATTATAAAAAGAAATAAAGAAAAACAATAAGAGATAATATAAATGGGCTAGTACCTTACCAGCAATATTTCATGCACTTAGATTCCTGTTTTTTTTCTTTTCTTTGTGTTTTTTTTTTTGGAATATTTTTAAATTGTTTTTTTTGATTTTTTATTTTTCTTTCTTATTGAAAGTTTTTCTGCTATTATTTCTTTTATAGAACAATAATCAAATATAGTTATTAATCAACTTACGGTATATTTTAGTATATAGTAGGTGCCTGGGGTTAGGTACTTTAGAGTACTTATAATATACGGTTAATACGGGGTAGTATAATGACACGCAACAAGGTATACCTCTTATTAAAGGGTTGTCTCTGAACTTCTTAATCTTATATTTCAATTAATAGACATATTCACCTCCACCTTTGTTGGCTCATTAATACATCATTTGTTCGAGTTAACTTTAATTATCTATGATAGATGTCCATTATGTATTACACACTAAGTATATATGTTGTATTCTCTGTACTTCATTACAAGATTATAACTATTATGGTTTAATACCGGAATCGTTATACTCACATTATTTATTGATATAAACTCAATTTCATAGCGTATAATACCGTATGGTTAATTATATACCGTTCACTCTTTATATAATAACCTATTCTGTTTAGAGTACTAATTTATGCGGATATAAAACTAGTCTTCATTATACTCTATTAAATTTTCATTGTGTTAGAATATATAAACGGTTATTATCATATATTACATTTTATATATAATATATTATATATATATTAGTATAACTAATAATATTCCTTATATTTTTGATATGTTTATAATATAATTTAATAATAAAAAAGTTATAACGATTTTTATTATTATTATATACGTATAATTTAATCAACTATATACCATCAATGATATTATACTACGTAATATCCTTATTACGTTATATACGTTATATCTTGTATTTAAAACTGTTATAAATATAATATAATGTGTAGTTTTTTCTTTCTAAATATGTTAGATCAAGTTTAAACATAGTCTAAGATCTAGACAATGATTGAATAATTTTTTAACCATAAAAAATCTAATAAACTTCATTTTCCTCTTTCACTCTGTTCACTTAACTAGAACAAATACCCCATTACGACTCTTTCCACAACTATACAGGATTTTTATCTCTTTCTTTCTATTCTTTAATAGACGAATCAAACTCAAGCAAACACTTGATTAGAGATAAAATTAAAAAAGTGAGGTCACTTTAGTATACTTTTAATGCGTTTTTTCACGTAGGCAAACTTTAACTCACTTGCACAGATTCTTTTAGATCATATCGTAAGGCATCGAGGAAAACCATTTTTGCAGGTTTGGACACATCCCAACTCGCACCCAAGATTACACCAATGAGCTCATTTGGCACACCGTTGTCTTTAATTTAATGCTTACGAGTGCACAACGAAGATTGAAAGAATAACTCAGTCACATTAGTTGGGCATCGATGGCGCTTCTTATCAGGTAAATTCACCTATAGACATGGAACAAAAAATCAATAGTACATTCTTTAGGGCTAATATAAAGGAATATTTATATATATATATATGGCAACTATCCGGTGATTTGTAGGGCATAGGTAATTACATATACACGCTTGGCTACTATAAAAGTAGTCCATAATTTGTTTAATATATTATATTATATTATAATCTATATTACACTACTAGCCTGAGTTATAGCTGTATGATTAAGTAAATGCATGAGGCTATTACGAATATACATATGGTGATAAATTAATTATGTACTGATTTTAATAGGGTGTTAATGATATAACGTCACTTTATAGTGATATTATAATCTATACCGTATATATATTATATATATATATATATATATTATATATATATATAATATATTATATATAATATATATAGTATATTAATAGATTATATATATATATATTATATATATATATATTATATATATATATATATATATATCATATATATATAATAACTCAAAAAACTAATATTATTGTTCTATTGTATGACCTATATATAGTATATATATACTGGTAGCATATAATAACGAGTTGATATTGAGTAATCTCAAATCATGAATTCGCTCGTGGTTTTAAATATATATATAAGTTTAATAATATCAGATCATTATCAATTATATATATATATTATATATACATATATATATATTCGGGGAATTAACATTCAATATAATTAAATAGTCCTCTAATTTAAACTAATATATATATATATAGTAAGTATAACGTCACTCAGCTTTACCTCATATCTATTACTATACCAAGTATCTTATATTTCACTAAATATAAATGTGAGTTTTTCATGTTATATATATATAGTATATATTGAACTAAGTTTTGCTATTTGTATACTATATATATTGTATTAGCAAGGGTTTTTTGCTTTTTTTGATCATATAGTCATTATACTATTATTCGAGTTAACTTTCATCCAACTCAATCTAAATAATACATCAATAATGCTTAACATAAATAACTCCAATAAGTATACAAAAGCATAAATACAGTATTGTTAGAAGTGTAAGAGATAATTTTGTCAATGTTAAGGGTTCTTACACACAATCATTTAAACATCGTCGGTGCTTTGTAGAAATTGAGGCGGTGATCGCTTACTCTGCAGGCTGTCGCTCAGTTAATTTGTCTATTGAGAGACGATATTAATTATGCACATGGATGTGAACGGACTCAGTTAACTGTATGATCATCATTTTTTACCTGATATAACAATGGGATTGATGAAGTGGCCGGCGAATTAACGAGACGCCTTCATCTTGATCGATAGATTTATTCGAAAGAGAAGAAAGTGAATCAAGGTATCAGATGTAACTTATTATTCCGTAGATATTTTCTTTTCATTATAATACTTTATACAATAGCATCGTAAGGTGTTAATAGTGGATTATACGTTGTGTTTTCATGATTAGTGAGTTGGTATTACTCAAATTTTTCCGGAAGCATTCTTTTTTTAGATGTAGATTGTTTATTTTGCTCTTTCTTTGTAATAGGATACAGAGGTTGTATGTTGTTGTATAGATATAGTTTCTGTGTTGGTTGTTGGTTGTTGTTTGTTGTTGTTGTTGTTGCTTGATTTTTAGCTTCGTTCGATGTTGTTGTTAAATCGTTGTCGTTTGTGTTTGTTCGGGTTATTGTGTTGTTATCTGTTGTTGTTAGTCTGAGCTCTGTTGCTTGCTGGGTTATGTTCATTTGTTGTCTCGTTTCTGGCCTTAGTGTCTCGAGCTAGTGGTTGCTCGCTGGCTAAGTTAATACGTGGTTGGTATTGTTTTGATATGATGTCAGTTGCATGCTGTCTCGGTTTCATTTTATTCTGTTGTTATCATTCTGTGGGTGGGGAGCTTTTTGTATAAATATCTCTGACTGTGTTTGTTGTTTTCTATTTTCATGAGTTTATCTATATTGGTTAGGTATTAGGTTATGTATATGATTATTATATATTATCATTATTTTATTATCTGTAGGCATTATACATTAATTAGTAAATTATTATTATTATTATTCTATTATTCACTAATAATTAATTATTTTATTGATGTGGTATTTATTATTCCATTCACATATTTTATTCTACTCTCATGTATTTATTATTTATTATTTATTTTCGGTTTATTTGGTATAGTTAATAGGTGTATTTTAATTCACCACAAGTGGGTTAGGGTTTATCTTCATCGATTTATTTTTACACCAATAGATATATTACCAAATTGAGTATTTTCTAGGATCGATAGGGTGTATCACGACAAAAGATAGTAAAGAGTCAGTATAATTAACAAGCCGAGCAACTAATATATTAAATCTTTCAACTTACAAAATTGTGAACTGATTTTATTATTTAGAAAAAGTTCCTTATAAGGTTAAATTAATTCACGGAATTTTATCTGCTAACGAAATCACAAAAAGCATTTTCGAACAATAAAACAGACAACGTCACTGTTAACAAAGATGAGACTTAATCATACTTAGACTCATAACACAAAAATGTTCTAGTAGGAGATTTCCCTAACTTATCTAAATAAAAATCACAATACATCATAAGGACTGTTTTATATATAGTTTTAGAGCATTTGATCATTTTCTAAAAAATAATAAACTCACTCGTAATTCTACTTTTTCGCCGGTCACGAGGACTGCACAGATGATTTCCTATTGGGTATGGGTATGTATTCCTGTTCTTAATAATACAGTAAATAAATTTGGTGACTCACTAAATTCCTTAACAAGAGATTTTTTACTTTTTCTAATTAAGTATCAAATATAATAATTAAATGCTTTTATAGGAGGATCTTCTCCATTTCACTCTTATAAAAAGTTATTTAAACGGGGATTAAGTCACACTACCACATGCTTCTCTCATTTCAGTAGCATATGGGGTCTATTTTTGCACTACATCCACATATAATCACACACAATACGTCTCCGATAGGAGATTTCCTAAATATTTTTCATAATAACAAATCACTACAATCAATAACCTTCTATTATCAATTTTAGATTATCGTTCTTATTGTTCTTATTTAAGTTTATTAATAAAAGCAGATCCATATTATGACACTAAATGTTCTAATAAGAAATTTTCTATTGTGTAAATAATTAGGGGGTAAAAAATGAGATCATACTACAAGGAAAGTGTTATTTAACATACGGAGATTTTATACTCTCATTTATCTAATAAAATAAATCATTATAGAACTTAATCGTTTTTATAAATGATATTCTTTTAACATATCACGTGGCTGGAAGAGCAGAACATGTTAATCTAGCCAAAGTTACACATATTCGTTTAGTATTAAAGTAACAACTAGCGGTCTCTAATTATTTTGAAACCTAGTTATAATATAAACCAGCAGTAATTCTAATAGAAGTAATCGTTTTTGATAATTCCTGGGAATTACTGAAGGTTTTGTAAGTTTTAATTCTACTTTAACTCAAATTTTCATAAGAGGCATGCTTCACATTCCATCGAAGGTCGAAATCCAATCACTGCTTTCGAACAGACGTCTCGAAGAGAAATTTAAGTCGGATTTTAGGAAATACTCGACAGAACATCGATGGTCTGGATATTACGACAACTTCGATGTTGGTATGCGATCTTAAATTTTTATCTACTACTATCACTTACCAACTTTCTGATACTACACTCACTACTAACTTCTTTACTAATAACTGGGCTACGGAGCAGCAACTTACTTCCTATTACTAACTGGGGCTCACTCTATAATAATAATAGATAATAATCAAGAAAAAAATATTATAATACATTATAATAATAATTACATTTTATGTATTATTAATTATTTTATTTATTAATTTAGTTATGTATTTATTATCACATTTTTTGTGTTACATAGTATTATTATTATTATTCAATCATTAATTATTATTATTCATTCTTATTATTATTATAATTCTCTAATATATTGATTATATATAATATTTAAGGTATTATTAATTTCTATTTATTATTAACTTTCATTATACAATAAGATGATGTGGTTACTTCAAAGAATTTCTATTTTATTCGTAATATTCATTCTCATTCCATATATATTATTATAATTGTTCTTATTATTATCTTTTATTTTTATGTTATTATTATCGGGTATATCCGTTGACTTAAAAAATTGTTATTATTAGTTATTATTAATTATTATATATAATTATTATTATCTATTATTAATTATTATTTTAATCATTATTATTATTATTATTATTATTATTATTTTATTATTTATTATTATAATTATTATATTTAAATTATTATCTATTATTATGTGTTATTATTATTATTAATTATTATTATTATTATTATTATTATTATTATATAGCTGTGCAGCTTAACATATTTATTCATGATGGCATAGAAGTCATCTTAACAATATATTTTCACTTCATTTTATATTTTTTTCTAATAATATAAAATTTTAATTTACTAAATTTTTTTCATACAAAAATTAAAATTTATTCCTTTTTAATGAAAGGAATACTTATTTATATATACTATTTTTTTGCATTACAGGCGATTTTCACAATATCAAATTTTGATATTCTTACTCTTATGTATCTTAATATTTATGGGTTTTCTTGGGATTTTTACTACTGATTTGTTTTTTGGAAGATCTACAACTCTTTGACGGATTTTAAATATAATACTATTTTTATAAGGCTAATCAATTGCTTCAATATATTTATTGGTTATCATATCCGGTATAAATCACATCTCTTCTACTCAATTCGACTTATATTTCTATACCAGCCATCTAATGCTTTCGGTGTAATGAATTAATGATTATCTTTATCTTTACCCTTATTGAGTAACTCACTATGTATAATTAAACATATTGCATATTTTCATTAATGTATTATACAACTAATGGCTCTTTATTGAAACTTATTAAGGTTGCGCTCGTTTTGAAGGCTTCGAAAAATAATCGTGGAACAAATGCTTGTCGTGATCACAGGACCTTCAACCAAGAAGCATTGAAACGTAAAAGTATTAAGGTTAATCAAGCGCACTTCAGACTTCAGCGAACGCTAGTCAATACTATTGGAGGCTGATTAACGCCACTTGATATAGTATATGGTTTTAATATTATTAGCAAAAATATTTTTATTTTAAATTTACTTACTGGGTAAAAATAATCACAAATGTAAGTTTCAAATCAAATCTATTATAATATATATATATATATATAATATATATATAATTTATATCTATTTATAAAATTACTATTTATTTATATAACGGTTGTGTTCATTATGATACCTTAAATAATCACTTACTATATATATTAAATATTATATTATTCATAACATATATAATATAACATATGATATATATATATAATATATAATAATATTATATATATATATTATATATATATATATACACTATATGATGGTAATTCCTAGTAAATGTCGGGACAGGTTCGTGTTATACCACAGTTACTTCTGCTTAGCATTCTTTTTTATTATTAAATTTATTTAAACATTATTATGCATTAAATCTCAACAAATTCTTGTTATAATTCATTACTATTTCTATTAATGGTGAAATATAGGTTATTACTTAGTTATGGTATCTCTATCTCTATTTCTATATATTTTTATTTTACTTTTTATTTAAGGTTTTTTATATATTTATTATCCTAATTTTTACTATTTACTTTATTTATTCAGTTTTATCAAATAAATTTATTCGGTAGTGAAGTACTATAAAGTCCATTACAACTTTTCATTACAGGACTTACTCTTTTTAATTTATTAATTTCATTAAAGATTCTCATCTCGAACACACGGAAAGATCTATTCGGTGGAATCGTGATTTTCCTTTATCAAGTGACACGGATTGAATTCGTAAATTTCATTACTATTCTTTATAATGTGGTGGTTCATCAACTCAGTTTGAAGGACGTGAACGATCATGGAATAGGGAGGACGAGAAAGTATTCCTATATTTAAGGAATCAGGTACCAGTATTTTCACACAAATTACCTTCTTCTTGTCTTTCCATTTGAAACAGTGATTGTTTGTTTTTAGCTGAAATTGTATTTCTTTTTTTTCACAAATCAGGAGCTTCATTTTTTATATTATTATTTTTCATATTTGGTATTTTGTTAATAATATAGGTATTGTATTCTTATTATTTTATAATTGGATATTAATTTGTGTGTTTTGACTGGATATCTGTCTAATATTAGTGGATAAGATTTTATTGTTTCTCTTATACTCCTTCGTTGGTTTATTAATTGGTAATTTCGGTGTAGTAAGCTTCTCGATTTCATTTGTAATCGATTAAATTTCATTTATCTTGGTATGCATTCTGCCAGTTCCGGTCTATGCCTTATAACAGTTCTGGCGTTGAAATTTGGAGACACGGTATTGTATCGTTGTGGATTAAAATTCTATATTTGATTTGGGATAACTCTCCATTTGATTGTATATCGTAGTAATTAATATTATATTTGTACTTATTATCTTATATATATATTGTTAATTTTTATTATGGTTATTAATATTGATTTTTTTTTATAGGTTTTCTGAACTGCATAAGGGGTACTGGTGGGGTGCGAGGAATATTTGTTCTAGTTATGTTAAATTTAATTCACTCAAAGTTGGATTTCACCTTAATCCTATAAATTTTGGGATTTTACACTTATTGCAGTATTATTTTAGTGACGGCTAAAGATTTCCTTTTTCACTCTCTCATATGCGCTATAGGTGCTTCATAAGTAGAAACGCAGATGCTGATTTTCAATTTTGCTGATAGGACCTTAGCATTTATGTTATTTAAAGATTTTCATTGTGAAAATTATAGATAATATTATTAATTAGCTGTTTAGACTTTTACTTACATTTCGATAAATATTTTGAAAGGTATACGACAGAGTCAATAATCTTATATGACTTAAATAACACATACTTCAACTATGTCTTTTCATATATATATATAATATATAATATATATACAATTCATATACATATTATTTCTCAATCTAAGCTGGGATTTCCCTTATTTGGCTTAAATTTATAAATTATAAAACAAAATCAGCTTTTCATTACATATGCCTCTAATAATACTAATATACTTTTATATATTTTCATGCATTTTCGGTAATTGCATGCGTTTTAATATATATTAATGCTTGTAAACATTTTTATTACTTGAATAGCATTGATTGGATTATCGAAATCTAAAGATCTAGATCATAATAATAATATATAGTATTATAAATATAATATATATAGTATAGTACATAACTTTACTTTGTTCCGTTATTTACTTTTCATTTTTTTCATGAAATACATTTATTGTCTATATACTAATTATACATATTCACAAATGTTTTTCAGGTATGTTATATGCTAATATATATATATTAATATTTCGAGTGAACTAAATATAATTAATAATTCAAATAGTTTGAAACATTTGTGTATATATATCATTACAATAGTATCATACATTAGGCTGATTATATATGGATCCATAGTGTATAAGTAATACAGCTTGTTGACACACTTATTCAGTTACTCCCTCAATCCGATCAAGGAAAGTAACACAGAACAGCATTCGATCATATTAATCTACCATCCTATTTATTTTTATTTGTAATAGCTTTTCCATAAATTGACTGTCCTCCCCATAAACTATAATAAAGAAATATGTGCTAGATGGGAGCACGTTAGAATATGAGCCTTAGATAATTGCATTAAACTTATTCACAGCATGAAATATTATACGTAGTATGTAATATACTCGTAATTAAAATTAATAATAAATAACATTATCTTTTTTTTTTAGGAAGTTTTAAATTCATTTATAGAATTTTCTGTCTATTACTATATTTTATAACATGTGCAAGTCTAGGAGAGGGTAAGGGATTATTTAGGATTACCGAGCAACGTGCCCCTTGTACATTGATTGCGTGAAGGCACTGACCGCATCTTATACTCTTTTACAAATCATTCATTAAATCAACAGCCATATATCTCTACAAACTGTAACATTGAGGGACAGGGAGAGAGCGCGACATAATACCTCTGGCCATTACCGAAATAGATAATTTAATAGATCAAGGATCTGGGGAAAGGATTAGTAAATAATGAAGATTTACCGTGGCATCCAAATAACCTATATAGTATAACGTTTTATCTCTATCCATGATATGGGATGCACACACGATAAGCCTTGCTTTCAGTGCCCGCATATCACGTGATCACGGTATGTTGTAGAGAGGCACTTGATCATGTGGGTAACTATGTAGTGACATCGGATATGTTTCTATGATGTCGTCTATGAACTACGTAAATCTACCAGGTTACCCAGAGAGGCTGGTGGCGATGGTGACGTCGAAAAGTGGCTAAATGCGAGTGTAAACCATGTCAGGGTATAGAAAAGCTAGTCGTATAACAGATGGGTGGAAGTCAACGTGTGATCGCGACCCTTGAGTTGTGGGAGGAGGTGGTGCGGGCTATGGGTGGTGAAAGTCCTGTTGTCGGGACTTGTCCCAATACATAGTCATATTCAGTCTAAGACGGTCCGTGACAGTGATGGTAGGTGGCCCGAGTCGCGGCTAACTAATTAGTATGGAGGGGAGAGATTTATTATGAGCACTAGGAGAAGTCTGTGCTTATATTATTAAGGCTACACGGGTGTGTATGACTAACGGTGTTATGATGCACGGAAGGGCTCGTGGCAATACGTGTACAGGTCGGATGAAGCCGGTCGTCTTGGGTACGACTGCTATATTAGGTGGTGGTGGGAGGAATTGAGTTGCAGCATGAGATTACGTAGCAGCTTGGGGCCATTGGATGGATGAAATAAATGCCGTACATCTTGCACCTTAGGGTTCAAGGGGTGATTGACTCACAGGCCCGTACGCAGAGCAGCGCGCGATTCGTATCGAGTTGATTTGGTGTCATCTGTAATAATTACCATCTCATAAGCAATCGTTGGGCTTCATTGTAAGAAGTTGTGCACAACAGGGCATTGGGGGCTCTAAAACCGGCAACCTACATCGTCTACTTGCGGGAGTGTTGTCACTGGATCATATGTCTTTTGATAATCGTGACTATTCCACATAATTATCGTCAACCCCTCCGGGGAGCAAGGGACCCTGACCTTGCGGGTTGTGGACTTGCACCTCAGCTATAAAGTCGCTGAAAGTAGCTTCATCCCCGACTGAAAAGAGGCCGCTAATCTTTCTGTTAAATGAGGAATTAAATCTACCATATTCATTTTAGCATAGGGGAGTTTACATGATACGATCTACCATCTTTATCGTAGAATGTAAACCAAACCCTTACCTCGTACTGGTTATGCGCTACATCCCTTTTCAAATATTCAATAATATCGTGAATCACCCTCATGAATGCATCCCCTAAATCCATCCCTTCCCTGAACACTCTGTCAGTATTCACATGAATATTATACTTATGCACATCAACGATCCCCGAGAGAGTAGCGAAGGCTCCTTTTTGCACCTCTGTTACGTCCGCTGTGAAATCTCTGTCATTTCCCTCCTCCCTCTCTAGTGGTGGAGTTTCTGTTTGCTGAAGATTACCATCTCTATTCTGTAAAAACGGAATCTGTCATGAATATTTTTTTTTTTATTTAAGCTATATAATATTATTATTTTCAGTAATTCATATTTTCATAGTTTAAATAAATAACTAATGCTCACCATAGAAGTCGAAGAGGGTACAGTCTCTGAAACGGGGGGGACAGGGTTATTAGCATCTATAGTCGTTGTACTGCCGTGCGCCACATCATCATCGTCTGCGTTAGATGGACCGGGCCTGACATAGACGATTTCTGCAGCGTGTCTTTTATTAAAAGCATGCTCTGCCTCTTCTTCGTTTATATTCGCATGACGTTTTAGACCCTTGATCCGCTGTTAATTAAAATTACCTGAATATAAATATATATATAATATATATATAATATATATATATTATATATTATATATATATAATATATATATATATATATATATATATTATATAAAATAATATATATATATTATATTAGTATATTATATATAATATAACAGCACTTACCCTCCTTTAGTTTTGAAATGTAGTCAAAGCTCTCTCTCCTCTGCAAAATGGCGGTGTCATAGGATTAGATGTAGAACTATTTCCTTCGGTACCGGCTCCAGTTTGCTGTTGAGCATTTCTAAGACGTTGAAGTTGACGGCGTTCATGCTTCGATATCAGCCTCTTCAAGGGGACCTTAGAACCAGTATTGAGCGAGCCTGTAACGATACGATTTTGTTCAGCTCTAAGACGCTGGAGTTGTCGACGCTCGTACTTGGAGATAAGTCTCATCGATGGAACTTTAGAGACAGTGTTGCGTGTAGTAGTAGGTTGACGTTGTGGATGTGCACTCTGTGCCTCTCTTCTTCTTCTTTCGATCATCATTTTCCTCCGCTCGGACTTTGAGATCAGACGCTTGCCCTTGGTTAATTCATCCTCTCTACGTTGAGAACCAACCATAATGCT
>JABUQX010082096.1:30000-32500 GCA_015478945.1 Trachelipus rathkii
ATATCAATGCTACTAATATATATATATATATATATATATATATATATATATATACTATAGTATTATATATATATAATATATATATATATATATATATATAAATTTATATATATATATATATATATATATTATAGAATGAAAGGTGCTTTATAGATGAATAGCGGGTTTTGTGAGGAGTTTTGGTTGTCGGCCTGACCAGTGGGATGAAACCTATATTGGCGAGAAAAACCATGGCGAGGGTCCGTGGCTGTATTCTGAAGCCCTATTGTGGATTTCTTGACTGAAGACGGGTTCTCCCTTAAGGTAAGAAGGAAGGTGAGAGGGTGAAGGAGGAACTTTCCATTGCAACATACGTCATGCTTTCTACATAACTATTCTATATGCGTGCATTTTTATGTACACTACACCCATCTATAGAAGTGAAGGAGAAAATGGAAAGATTATAATATATTATATAATATATGATTATATATATATATATATATATATATATATATATATATATATATATATATATATATATATATATATATATATATATATATATATATATATATAATATATAAATATATATTATATATTTATATATATATATATATTATAATATAATATATCTAAAATACTATATATATAATATATATATATATATTATATATTATATATATATATATAATATATATATATTTTTTCCTTTTTCATGCCTTCATTCTATAGATTGAGAGTGTTGCGATAACATGCAGGATATAGAATAGTATGTAGAGAATCAAGACATAATGCGCAATTAAAAGGCCGCCTCCGTCTCACTTTCCTTCATACCCATAAGTGAGAACCCGTCGCAGTTAAGAAATCCACAATAATGCTGCACAATACAGCGACAAACCCTCTCTAGGGTTTCTCGTCAATATAGGTTTCTACTCCTGGGTCATTCCCACAACCATACTCTCTAACAAAACCCCGCTATTCACTAGTATAAAGCACCTTTCATCTCGCCTTTGCCAAACTCACATTCCTTTCCCAGATTTTTTTTTCGGGGGGGGGGGCCCTCGCTTTTGCCAAACTCACATTCCTTTCCCCCAGATATTCTTTTACTGAACTTAACAACTTGTTTTCTTTGGTATTCAGCGCTCTATTTGAGATGTAATGTACTAGAGAGAACTGAGAGATAAGTTTAAGAAAATTAGGAAAGATGGAAAAAATTCAGCTTTGCATAAATTTAAAATTATTATTATAAGAATATAAAACAACAGACAACTTTATTTTTTTGATATTTTAAGGATTTGTTTTAATCTTTTGTTTACGAGCTCTACTTAAAGATAATCTCTTTTCATTTTTATTTTCTTTTGGTTGGCTTTCTTTTCAAAATCGTTATAGGTTACTTAATTCAAATGATGTCGCAGGAATGGAATAGTAGAAAAATAATTATTTTCAGCAAAATAGTTTTAATTTTTAAATAGAATTTACAGAACAAGATCGTTGGTGGAGATTTCTAAAGCCACGTCTCAATGAATAAAACCTAAAGCAAATACATTCAGACTATTTTCAATTGTTGTGTTCCATAAATACATTTTAACTTATTTTAGTTTAAAATGCATCGTTCAACTAAAGATTTAGAAACAGAAAGTTCAGCAAGTATTTTCAACAGTATCTTAATATTTTGGAACAAGTAATAGGCGTATTAGTCTAATCCGATGAGGGCACTCTTAGGCTTTTCTTGAAATCATTTCCACTTTTGCCTCCATAATTTCCACTCTCCCAGGAAGACTTCATCACAAGAATCAACCAAGTCATCTCTGTGGAATTCGAATGCTGATTGAACTTTGTCAAATGAAACGTTACATTTGGTTAGAATAACGTACTTTATAGATGGCACTTTGTTCATGTGAGCAACCTTTGTACCTTCTGAACATCATATCGTCTAAACATTGTATAAAAACTGTTAGTTGATAGTACGTCTCCAGGTCTGCAAAAGATGGATTGGGTTGATGCCTCTGAAAACATGTTCTCGGTACTGTTATTTCGATGTTTATATGATCTGCCAGTTCCAGCGAAGATTCAAGCATTTCGTGAAACTCAGAATCAGCATTTTCTTTTAGATGATTAATAGCTTTTCTTGTAGTGTTTACTTGTTCAATTGCATTACCTAGGTCGATATTTTTAGTTTGAAAGTCTTTTGAAGGATTGTAGGTCATTCCCAACAAATTTGAAATTATAACCAATGATGGAATGAATAAAATTGGTAGTATACTACTTAAAATTAATAACGATCTTTTACAATATTCACCTAGCTATTAACTGAGTGAGTGTACGTTCATTTCTTTGGGAAAGGATTTCTTTAAAATTGCCTGGATACCCCTGAATTCACTTCTCATGGACGACGCTCCATCATAGCCCAAGCTAAATCGAACCAGAGCCCCATGAGCTTTTCTGTAGCAGTCTCTTAAGCCTTGACCCTTGGCGTCGCAAACAGCACAATGAAGAAAGTAAACTGTTATAGCTAAAG
>JABUQX010082097.1:0-27500 GCA_015478945.1 Trachelipus rathkii
TATTATTATTATTATTATTATTATTAATATTATTATTTGTATTTATTGTTATTATTATTATTATTATTATAATTATAATTATTATTATTATTATTATTATTATTATTATTATTATTATTATTATTATTATTATTATCACCATCACCACTACTATTATTATTATTATTATTATTATTATTATTATTATTATTATTATTATTATTATTATTATTATTATTATTATTTTTATTATTATTATTATTATTATTATTATTATTATTATTATTCAAAGAAAACCTAAAAACTCTTTCTATTTATTTCCTAATTTTAAGAGAGAGTTGTGCACCTCATATATACGGTATTTTGGGTATGGAAGCGATAGTTTTAAGGGTTCAAGAAGAGCAAGAAAGGAAGCTACGATTTACAAGTTTTATTAGAGCGGAGGGGCACTAGGATACAGGATAGAAGTTATAACTACTTTAAATAAAAATATTAATGCAAGAGAAAATTTTAAAAATTATGGCCGGGGAAAAAAGGGGCCCCTTAGAGTCTATTGTAAAGCGTATAAAGAAAAATAAAAAGACCAGGGGTATATATACGCTTGAGGAAAAACAACTAAATTAAAAAAGTATGATATTAAAAAAAACAAAAATTATATTGAAAGAGAGAGAGAAAGAGAGGAGTAACTCCATGATAATACCCAGCAAAATTTTAGCAAGCCCAAGTCTGGAGGTGCATGCTACAAGCATAGGGTGTTTAAGCCTCGCCTTTGGTAAAATTCTCAACCTTGCTTAGATTGGGCTTTCAAAACTTCTAAAACCCAAAATTATTATGAAATAAAAGTAAAAATAAAAATGGGAAATGATTGAAAAACTTACCAAGAAAATTCACACTGTTTGAGCACAAGTTAAGAACACACCCGGTTAGGGACATTTGCCAAAGTAAAATGATTTATTTTCCAACGTGTAAGCTGGTCGTCGAGAGAAGGATTTATATTTTGTTTTGGGGGATAAAAAGTACTAGAAATCACTTTAGAATAAGTGGTATATTTATTTTAGTAAGAGTCCAGTCGAAATATAAATAATTTAGAGTATATTAAATGAAAGATTTATACATAGAGCTTCTAAGAGATATTAAAATTTGTTGATAAAAGCAGAAATTAAAATTTAGGAATAAAAATATAAAATTTATTTGTTGGCAACTCTGATTAATTTATTTTGCAGTAAAGAAGGGGAAGACAAATTAAGCGTGGGGATTTCCAACAGCGTGGTCCCGAGAGTGGGGTTTAGAAGCTTCTCGTCCGGTGCATGGGGAGAGTTTGGGTAGGAACAAAAATAAAAAAATAA
The DNA here is from genome assembly GCA_015478945.1 of Trachelipus rathkii. Taxonomy (NCBI): domain Eukaryota; kingdom Metazoa; phylum Arthropoda; class Malacostraca; order Isopoda; family Trachelipodidae; genus Trachelipus; species Trachelipus rathkii. The sequence goes on from JABUQX010082097.1 coordinate 1,326, forward strand.
AGTGATGGAAAAACAGATATTCGCAAAATATTAAATCAAAATTTGAGAAAATAAAAATAAATAAATAAAAATATTTTTTTTTGAGTTTCTATAACAGATCCCTGATATATATAGTGCAAGAAGAAGAAGATAGCAGAGCATATATATATATATATATATATATATATATATATATATATATATATATATATATATATATATATATATATATATATATATAATCATCATCTACGTCCTTCCCCAAGACTGGGGTAAGGTGCATGATGCACTGGAAACAGTAAAGTAGTAGAATAATATGACAAGTCGAAAGAAATCCCAAGCCTGACCGCCCTCTATACCATTAATTAGTAAGAACTCGTCTCAGTCAGAAAATCTACTATAGAGCTTCACGGGACCGCGACGGACCCTCACTATGGCATATTGTCAGTGTAAGGTTCATCCCTTTTTGGCCTAGGTGGGCCACACAACCATACCCTCACAAAACCCATATTTTTTGTGCCTATATTTTCTATACAGGCTTTTGTATTTTTATCAGACCCTATTTTATTTATTATTAATGTTTACAGTTTTAATACCGTAATAGGCCCTATATATTTTTCTAAGACCATATACCAGACAGAAGGAACTCAGCAATTACTTGGCGTGAAAGGACCATCCTGTCCACTGCGCCATAACAGAAAATTTTATGCATGAAAAATATATGAAGAAAATAATTAGAGAAGGGGAGAATTCAAAGAATTTTTAGTTTTAAATTTACTATAAATAAAATTTTAAATGTATAAATATTTACATTGAATTTAAGGGAGATATTTTTATATAAGGTGGAAATGAAACTCTTCTCCTCTAACTTGCTGATTTCCTTCTTTTCTGTTACACCAAAATGCTTATTGTCAAATCCAGAGCCAATCCTTTTCTGAAAGGATAGGATTTTATAGACCTTTCTTATATTATTATTGTTATTATTATTATTTCTATTATTATTATATTATTATTATTATTATTATTATTATTATTATTATTATTGTTAAAAATGAAATTCAAATTTATTCATTTATTCAATCTGTAGTAACTTAAAGCAAATTGGTTAAATTTAAAATAGTTAGATCCCCTTTCACCCTCTAATTCATTTATACAAATGAATGTGAGACCAAGATTGAATTAGTCAGCATACATAACCCAAGTCTTTAAAAAATGATCTCACCTTTGTTGGAAGTTTCCAAGCAGGAAACTGAGTTATCCTTTTTGTCTTGGTAATATGGGGTAGAAAAATCTTAGGCCAATTTTGTTTGTAATAGCCTGTTGCTAACTTCTTCTTCAGGCTTAGGTCTTCTTGAGTAGTAGGTCCTAAACCAGATTTTTCTTTTTTGGTTATCTCATAAAAATATAAATATTATTAGTTTTTTGTAGGTATTATTATTTTTATTATCAGTGGCCACTGAATTAGTTGTTGATTCTCAAATAAAAATTTTTATTTGCCTAAATAGGCAGAGCAAAGAACACAGTCTTGCTCCAGTAGATATTATATAGGGTCTGGCACTCTGCCAATCCTAATTTTTATTGCAAATCACTTTCTTGCATCATTTTTTGCAGAGCTGGCATGATTCGGGCTTTCGCTTGAAGATTCATTTATATGTAAACAAACCAGCAAGTGAAATGGGATCAAAAATAAATTTTTTAAGTTGTTCACTAAAAAATTTATTTTTATATTTAATTTTTATTATTATTAATGTTATTTTATAACAGAATGAATAAATAGATAATTTTAATTTTTTTTTTTTTTATTAAGAAAAGGTCATTATTTCAAATCTTCAACTTCCAGTGGCCATAATAATAAAAATAATAAAACAAAAATAACAAAAAAAATATATAAATATATAAAATAAACATATATATTATATAAGGTATATCATACATTATATAATATATATTTTTGACACTGGGAGGGGACCAAAATTAAATTCTATTAAGAATTTAATTTTGATGAATATGTAAACTAAATTTGAAACCAAATTTCATTTTACATTGTTTTTGTTCAAATATATATCATGTTCTTGTTAAACAAGGACATAGATATTTATTTGACTCTTATATAGTTGGAGATATTAAAGTTGCCCCTGGTCTATGAGCTTTTTATGTAGCTCTCTACATTGAACTGCAGCTTTCCTTTTTACCCTGCTGTCAGCATCATTGTTCTTATCATTAGGGGTGGAAACTGTTTCTGGCAGATTTTCATGAAATTTGGTATGTTTTTTTATTAATAAGATTATGTCCGATATGTGTCGGGTTATTGTTTCTTGGTTAGGTTTTTTAATTTTTACAGAAACAGTTTCTCCTAAATTGTTATTTTTTATTTCTTGTACTGTTCCCATGCTGTAAAAGTATGGTTTTTCTTTAATGGCAACAACATCTCCAACTCCCAGTGAAGTGTGTGTGTGTTTTTTTTATATTTATCTTGCTGGTTAGTGGCAAGATATTGTAGGTTTGCTAAGAATTCATCATAGTACAAATCATTCAAATTAGATTTCACTTTTCTGTATTTTTGAAAAGTCAAATATAACTGATCCTGATCAGGTTCACAAGGAGACCAATCAGGATCATCTGAATGATCTATACCATCATGAAATAAATGAGAAGAAACAACCAGAGCTGGAACCTCATATCCCTTCAGCAATATCTCCGGTGTTATTGCAAATGGGATATTTGGATCCACCTCAGGGTCTCTTAATATTGGCTTAAATGCTACCGGCCTTTTATTTATAAGCATGTTTGCTTCCCTAACTAATAAAGAAAACTCATCCTGCTCTAATATATTTTTTCCTATAGCACTATAGATTATATTTTTCACCTGTTTGACTAAAGATTCAACTAAACCTCCTAGAAAACTAGCTTTACCAGGGTATGGTGAAATGAAAACTCCAAAACTTTTATATTATGGAGAGTTAAATAATTTTTAACATCTACATCATCAATAAAATTTTTAATAATTTGCACTGAGCTTACTATACTACTTCCCTGGTCACTAACTATAAGTTGTGGGAATCCAAAGTCAAACACATGAAATTGAAAGGCAGAAATAAAGCACTTATTATCTACCATTTTTTACAATAGAACAAGGTTTTACGAGCTCTAGTGTATAGTGCAGTTATCAATTAAGTAATGTAAATCGTTACTCTATGGACAGTTTATTTATTTTTATGGATTAAAGTAGGTCCAATGTGGTCAAGAAATATTTCTCTAAATGGAATTTGAGATGGAATTTATTCTATAATCTTGGTAATGGTGTCTGATTAATTTTATGGTTTTTGCCATACATTAATTTAGCAGAATTGAATGCAGTCTTTAATGTTTTCTTTACTATGAATATGCTGTTGGAATATAAAACTCCCTTCTTATTAGCAGCTAGAAGTTTTTATAGCACCTGGCATGGTTTCATTTTTACCATGTAAATTCTTTAATTATTATGTAGGATTTAGTGAATGTATTTTTATGCAAACAATATTGGATTTTTTTATAAAATCAGCATCTAAGTTTGCAAATTTACTCTTTTACTCTAATTATATTGTTTTTATCAAGAAAAAGATTGAGTTGTGTACCAAAATTTGTTTCTTTATTATTTTGGGTTTATTAAATACTGATATGTTTCTGAAAAATTTTCTTGTTGATATTGCTTAAAAATGACATTACAACTTTCTTCATATAAGCATATTGCATTAGGGTCACAATTGGAAAACAAAGTGGGGTTTTTCGCATGTACTTTAAGTTTTAAATTATGAATAAATTTTCTTACAAAATGTGAAACTTTAAATAGTTTATTCAATGAAGAAAACCTATCTAATTTAAATAAGGGTACAAATGAAAAAGTTTGAATATTATAAATATTAAAATCTGTATTATTATTATATAAGGGATTTGGAACAGTGACTTTTAACCTTTCATTTTTGATATCTAATATAGGTCCATTTAAATAAAGTGAATTTTTTAATAAAACCTTATATGAAACACATCGAGTAACATAATCACTAGGATTCTGAGATCCTTCACAATGATGAAAAGTTATTGGGTGTTTTTCACATGCAGTTTCAATAAAATTCAGCTGATTATTTATAATGGTTCCTTTTCTTTCAATTTTGTTTAATTTTTCAATTTTATTTATAATCCAATTCAATGTTACCATTGAATCAGTATATAAATGTAATTTATTTATTTTTAAAGGTGTGAAAGTGTTAGTTAAATTGTCAAACATTTCTATTAGACATTGTACTCCAAATGTTACGGCAAATAGCTCTAGAACTGGAATAGATCTGTTAGTATTTTTATTTGAAATTAATTTATTTTTTGCACACAAAAAATGCAGCTCACTACTATTTGTATTTTGTAAATACAAGACACTACCATAAATGTCTTTACTAGCGTCAGTAAATGCTATAATATTATATGAAGAAGCATAACCCCCAATAAATCTTTTTAGTTCTGGTTTTTTACTTTTATTATATATTGTGAGCAAATATTTTTATATTCTTTTAGTAAATTACTATCTAATTTTTTGTCCCAAGTTAAATCTTTGTTATTTTGTAGTTTATGTAAAAAAAGTTTAGCCCTGTTTTTTCCAGGAAGTCCAATATTTAGTGGGTCAAATAGACCATTTATAGTAGATAAAATAGATCTCAAAGTGTTTGCTTTGGGGTCCATTTCATTATTTTTATTATATAAGGTATCATTATGAGTATCCCACATATCATTCCTAATAGTTTTATGTGATTATTTATAGGCTCATCTACAGTACTATTATTGTCTAACTCACTATAATTTAATTTCTTAAACTCTGGTGAATTACTATGAAATTGTTGCAAATTGAACCCATAATTGTTAAATATTACATGAGACTTATGATAAGCAAGAATAATTTCACTTTCAGAAGATGAAGAATAACCTAAGTTATCCATATAAGACAAGTTATACAACATCTTCCTAAGTTCATATTCAAACTCATCACAAGTATGAACATGCAATATTAATATTATGTAAAGTGCTACCATGAGAATGGAAGGGCTACATCTAATACCAAACGGAAGTCGCATTAATTTATAAGAAACAATACTAAAATCATTTTCTTTTATATTTTTGAACCACAAAAAATGGAATCTTTCAGTATCCTCAAAAGGCAATTTAATATTGAGAAAGGCTCTCTCCAAATCGAATACCAGCAGATACTGATTGAACCTAAGTAGTGTTAATGCTATATCTAATCTATTATTTAAATTAGGTCCTGGTAAGCTAACATTATTATGTGATAAATTAGTTTTTTGGGTTTTATCGCATAGGTTCGACAAATATACAATTCTGCATTTTGTTGTTTCTACGTGATCCCTAAATACTGCATTATGAGCTAAAAATGAAACATTATTGTTATTTTTTACTGTATTTATTTCAACAGGTTGAATGATACCTTGGTTAAGTTGGTCAAATATGACATTATTATAAGCTTCTAATTTTAGAGGCTCTTTTTTATATTTTTTAAGTATTGATTTCAATACAGAATTAGCCAAATAAAAATTATTTGGCAAAAATTTTATTAATTTATTATTCCATAAACAAGGCATAATCAATCGACCTGTATCCATATCTACATGTGTATTTGTAATCAAGTATTTTATAAGTTCCATATCTAACTCTGAGAATTTTTTAGGACATTCAAAACTATCATAATTTAATAAATCATTTAAATTTTTATTTGCTGTGAGCATCATCCAAATAGCTCTCACAGGATTATTATTTTGAGCTAGAGATGAGATAGAGTAATCCATTTCTAGTCATTCAATCTTGTTCTCTATTTTGACATTTTTTGCGAGCAAATCGGCTTGTTCTGTGAATTTCTTTATATACTTCAAATATGGCAAATTTTTTATTAATTTATTCAAGTCCCCAGCTAATAAGATTCCTAAAGAAGTGTAATATAACAATGAACTGTTGTTTGTTAACCCAAATGAGCATGCATTTATTGGTAGTATGTGGGCTCCATTCACACCTAATAATATATGTGGATTTTCCTTATTATTCTTATATTCTAAGTGCTTATCAGCTAAAGGTATTTTTCATGTTCCTGCAAAATGCTTTAACAATTTGAGGGGAAGGTATTATTACACTCTGGTTTGTATTCGAAGGGACTACAAGCTGGCAACAATAACTGTCTATTTTTTATTATTTATTTTTAATATCAACTTCTATAATAGAAGTTTTGTAATATTTGCTTTCATTGAAACCCCTTTACATTAAGCATTATTTCAGACTGTACAAACTTTAATATTTAATTTTTTGTGCTAACTGCTGCGATATAAAATTTGATTTCCGACCCAGAATCTATAAAACCCTCAAACTCTTGGTTGTTATCTGTTTTTATTTATACAGAAGTTGTGGTGCGAGGTAAGGCAAGGGTGAAGATGTTTTGGAAGTGCTGGTTACATTTAAGGAACTTAATAACAAACAATTTGTACTTGCTCTGAGGATGGGTTATCTACAGGTGTAACATTTAATTCAACAACATTGGTTGATGTTTCTGCTTGTGTATTATTTTTATTTTTATTGTTTTTTGGTTTGTTGGAGTTGGATTACGGTACACTTGTTTTTTAAATAGCATAAAAATGCGGAGTGCATGCATTACAATTTCTAAGCATTCGCATTAATTTAAACCTACAGTTTTCAATTTTATGATTTAAGAAATACCCACATTTAATACAACCTCCCAATTCTTTAATTTTTTGGCAATTGGATTAGGGTGTTTTGGCCAAGTTGGGCAACTAATACAATTTATTGGTTCACTACAATTGATGTTTGCAATGATCTGAAACAAGAGGAAGCAACCCACCCTTTTTGTTGTTATCAGTGTTGTTTTTTGTTTTTGAATTCACGCATCAAATGTTAGTAGCTAAAGCTCTGTTTTTTTCTTCAAACTTGTGATGATTGTTGTTATTAGTGTTGATGTATTTGGCATTTGTTTTTGTATTTAGCTACCCCCACTCTCCGCAATTCTTTATGAACTTCAAATGCATTATTTAAAATTTCATCTAAATTTGGATATGTAATTATATTGTAATGTTTAATATATTGGGGTTTGATATATTTCAGGCGGCAAAACTGTTCAGCAAAAAATATTGGCCAAATCACTTTACTATTTGATTTTTAAACTATCTAGTTTGGCTTTCTGATTAAATTTAGCCTCTACTGATGCCATGTGTAAAAGTCATTTTGGTGTATTTAATTTTATCAGTTTTTCAATAACTGAATATTGTTGTAAAGACTTGTTACTGAAGGCACTTTTTAATAAGTTTTTGGCCATATCATAATCCATATCTGCTAAAGGGCTTTTTTGTATTAAAATTTTTGCTGGACCTTTGAGTTGTTTCATTAGACAAGAATGTCTAGCAAATTTATTGTATTTCTCCCTATCCATTATTTCTTCAAAGTTTTTTATGAACCTATCAAAGTCTTCAGGCTTCCCATCAAATTCAGGGAGCTGGAGTTCGGGTCTTTTTAAACCAGAGAAACCAGTTTCAATATGAGCATTATTTGAGGAAATATTTTGCATAGGGGTTATTTTATTTTCAAGTTCACTTATCAAAGATGAAATGCCAAAGGCGTAAAATTCATTTTTTTCACAAATTTTATCTGCGCTTTCAAATGTGAATTCCTCGCAGTCAGCAAATTTATTTATTATATCATTATCTAACTCTGTAATTTCAACTAGGTTTGTTTTTAATCTATCTATTAAACCCTTTATTTCATCATGTGTATATAAAGTTACACTAGCTAGGATCTTATTAACTAATTTGGTAATAATGGACCTCTTGGTTCCTCGTCTTTTAACGAGAGTCAAAACTTGTTGAAATAATGAGGTTGGGCTTGCCCCGTCACTAATTATTTCTTCAACAAATTTTAATTCTATATTTGGGTCCACTACATCCATATTGAAAAATAATCTTTTTGTTTTTATATGCTTAATAGGTAGTAATATTTATAATAAATATACACAGTATTATTATACAGTACATAAGTATACCTACTAAATATACAGTATATATATTTTATTTATTTATTTATTTTATATATTTATTTGTTTTTTATATATTGTCAGTCTCGATAGGCCTATGTGGCTTCAACTTATCTATTTTATACACTATACAGTACATAAGTTATGTACCGTATATTTTTTTGTTATAATATGTTGTCAGTCTCGATAGGCCTATGTGGCTTCTAATTTTTTATTTATTAATAAATATACAGTATATTTTTGTGCCTATATTTTCTATACAGGCTTTTTTTTTTTATTTCAGACCTTATTTAATTTATTATTATTTTACCCTATGTGGCTTCAAAACTGTCTTATTTTTTCTTATATTCAATACCTATAACTTTTGTCTCAATAGGCCTATGTGGTTTCACAAGGCCAAATATTTTTTTTTTTTTTTTTTAAGGCCAAACACACCAGAATGAGGAGGGAATATCAGCTGTAGAGGAAATTCAAGAGAAAGCGAATCCTGTCGACTGCGCCATTCACAGAAAAATATATATGAATGCATAATTATATGAAGAAAGAATAAAAAGAGGGATCTTTTCAAAGATAGTTGATTTTAAAATTTTTACTAAAAAACTTTACAACTATTTATAGGGGTATTAAAATCTATTAAAAAAAAATCCTCTTTATAGCTGATCTTCTTTCCTCTTCTGTGATACAACCATTACCATAACCAGTTGATGTATTAGTGGAATTTGAGCGAGCAAGACACCCAATCTGTAAGGATGGGATCTTATAAGCTCCTATTTTACTTATTTATTTATTTATTATTATTATTATTATTATTATTATTATTATTATTATTATTATTATTATTATTATTATTATTATTATTATTAATTAATTTTTTCTCTCTTTCAAATTCATAGCCTATATCAAAATATGAAATTTGACTTTTTACTTTAAACTGAATTTTATTTTTAATTTAATTTTGAATAGTCAACTTTACAGTAATGATTTACTTTAAATTTAAAGGTTTTAGGTTAGCTTCTCTATTTTTCTACCATAAAAAGTATGGTGGGTAAGAGCTAAAGTCAAACTATCAGCTATACAGAATGAGCTTAGTTTTGATGCTTACCCTATTTATGAAAAAGAAGTTCCTCCAATATGATATAACGCTATTCCTCATCTGGGGTTGAAAGGCCTCTTCTAATAATTATAGCATATGCTGCTAACTTCTTCAGGCCTAGGTATGGTGGCCTAGGCCACTTATTGTATATGAAAAAAAATAATAAAACTTTTTAGTTTGTTATTACTATTTTATTTTTTTTATTCTTTGGCCATTTGAAGTATTGTACTTGATTATTAAATCTTTTTTTTTTTATTATTATGCCAGTTGTGGCAGAACTAGAAACATAGTTCTAGCTCCAGAGAAATGTATTTTTGGTCTGCACCTTTTTCTCATTGCTCAAATGTTGCAAGAGATTAGGGTTGGGGCTTTTTTGCCATTCGTCAAAAATCAAAAGTCATAACAATAGAATCTCTGATGTCATGGCAAATTCCATATACATTTTAGGGTGCATTCAAACCAGCTCATGGTGTATTTTAGTTAATTTTTTTTTTTATAAAAAAATTTATTTTTATTAATTCAAAATAAGGATTCAAAAATGCAAATTCACACTTCAAATATGGCCACTTGAATAAAAAAGAAATAAAAAAGAATAATATATATATATATAATATATATACATACATAATATATTGTATTTATTAATATATATATAATACCTATATATATACACACATATATATATATATATATTATATATATATTCAGGTATATTTAAAAAAATAAAAAATATAATTGTATAAAGTACATAATATACATTATACAATGTATATGTTTTTACAGGAACCGGAACTTCTAAAAAATCGAGGTTCCGGTACACCCCTAATATATAATATATATATATATATATATATAGTAATAGAATATTATATATATATATATATATATATATATATAGTAATATATATAATAATATATATATTATATATATATTATATTGATATATATATTATATATATATATACGTAGTAGATAGCTGTATATATATAGTAGGCTTACTGCAATGAACAGTTTAAGGGGTCCTCAGAACCGCGGTGTCAAAAATTGAGCATTCAATATTCAAATTGAGTAATTTGCTTTCATCAGATTGACAACTAACTACTCTCAGAAAAAGTACTCAGTTGAGAATTATTTTTCTCTTTTTTGACATTTGAAAACTTGTCATTTTGACGACTTTGCATGCTCAATTTTGACACCGGTTTTGAGGACCTTAAACTTGTCATATTGAGCAGTTTTTCTTTTGTGTTGTAATATAATATTATATATATATATATATATATATATATATATATATATATATATATATATAATATATATATATATAATATATATTTTTATATATAATATAATATAATAGTAATTGGCTAAATAATATTCTTGTTTAAGAAGAGGTTTTTTAAATTTTCTCAAATATGTAAGTGAGCGTAAAAAACATGAGAGAGAATGGTAAATGTGGGGTGTTTGTCAAGGTAATCGAAGGAAGATAATAATAACACTCACACCAGTCTAAGTTTATTGTGAAAAAAAAAGAAAAAAAAACATAATAAACAGACCCAATATATAAACCCCCAAACCAATAAAATAAATAAATAAATCTCTAAAATTAAAAAATGAATCCGACATTTAACCCCTTTTTTTTATTAATACAATAAAAACTAAATACTAAATATAAACAACAATAATTAAATACAATCATGTTATAATAAAAGAAAAATTGTCGAAAAAATTGGGATTCAAGGCTAATCAAAAATAATACATGGACAGTGTTATTGTCCAGTTTTCTTTATAAGTAAGCGGTACATAGAGTAAAGAATTTTGAAAGCCAAGCAACAGATGAAACAATTTTTGAAGCAATCAGAATCAAAAAAAGCAAAAGACCCTTTGGTGCAAAACTGAGAAAACCAATACAACCGTAAAATAACAAAACCCCAAATCTAGAAATCACATTAAGAAAGCAGAACAAAATTAAAACGAATAAATTGAATAATATTTACTACTACACTACTAATAATAATAATACATAAACCAAAAACACAATACATAATTATCCATACCTGAAATTGAATAAGGATCCTGTATCTCACCAACAAAGATCACTCAATTCCTAAAGAAAATAATCATATGAAAAAGGAAATAAAACAATTGGATCAAACCTTAGCAAATAGTAAAATGCAACAATCAAGATTCCACAAAAATAATGGACGAAACGAGGAACTGCGTGAATAGAGTAAAACACAGAATAGGAGGTAATAACTGAAGAAAAGAAAAAAAAATGCGACCGCTGCAGATGCGTTGCGCTTCCACCCATTCACGACTACGCACTCGATCTTAATTATTTAGCAGAATCCTCAGTAAAAAACTTATAAAAATATGAGACAAAAAATTAAAATACCTTGCCGTTACCAATTTACTTCAATAATAAGAGATTTCAACCTTCGCTACTCTCATTGGGGTGACTTCACCACCTAGCCCAAGGCTAAGATCCTTGTTGACCCCCTGATCCTTTTTTTTTTTTCTAAAAAGATATTTCCCTGCCATTATCGTTATAGCTCGCTTTTTTAGTCCCAGTTTCAATTATTTGTTCAGCTGGGACAATTATCCGATAGTCTCGCTGGTATTTATTGATAGCAGAGCATCGTTTAATGAGTTTTAATTTGAGCGCATACTATTTCCACTTTCAACCCTTCAACGATGGTTTCCCTCACTCGATCTTCCTTTAAGCCTCTTCCATCAGGTTATCACAGTCAGGCGAAAGCAAAGCTAATGCATCACCGGCAGTCTTCGCGGTTTAGCTGCCATGTTATAAGATATAATCAAGTAAATCATAAGTACTGGTGTAATCAAATCTAAATGTTAATTGATTTTGGATCATCTTGGTGTTGGTAGTGTGAGTGTAGTTTTCGTAGCAAAATTTGGTCAATCAAAAAGTAAAACAAATTTAATATGGCTTTGTATATAGATAAGTTAATTTATATAATCAAATTTTTTTTTAGGGTATTTAGCATTAAAATATTATTATGAAGGAAATGCCTAATATTTTTTTATAATAAATTACACGTCGGGAAATGCTATAAAGGGGAGGAGGCTATTTAAAAAAGAATACAATATTTGTTTGTTATGAACCAATCACAACATTGCTTACAGTTAGGCGTAGGCAAATGAAGGCGTGGCCTTCCTTCAAAAGGTTGTTGAAAATTTGATTTTTGAAGAGCATGTACGCAATTTGTCCGATAATTCCTTCTATTTGACCTAGATGTATGTTAATATATGTTTTTACTGTGGGTCGGCTTCTGACAACCCTTTGGTATTCGCCAAAGCTGCTAGCAAGTAACCTCTAGTTCCTCTACCCAGGAGCCCAGGAGAAGGAAAAAATTCTATAAGCAATAAAAGATTAAAGCCGTTTTCGTTTTTGTATTTTTGCTTATGAAACGTAAGAAATGCTTGTGTTTGCGTTCGTTTTTGTCAAAGTTAGCGAAAAATCTTAAAGATGCTCACCAATGGAAGCAGTTGTCCTTAATTCTGTAGGTTTGCTATTTCCAGTGCTTGCCGAATTTAAAATGCTACCGAAAAAATGTAAACAAACAAATGGCGGCGTATTAGCGCCCGCTTGAATTGATGCCTTTTTCTAATCTCACTTAAAAATTAGCTTTAAAAATCCAATTTCTTCGCAAATTGATAACCAATACACAATAGTTGATCAATTATTCGTATTATTCATATATATATTTTTAAAAAAAAGATTTTATCTATGAACAGGTGCTCCATACAAATAGGCGGATTTCCAATGTGTTTTGTAACAAAAGTACTTGTGAATCGTTATCGTGTTATTGCACGAAATTCATGCTAAGACTGGGTAAGCATTTCTTTATTGAATGTAAGCACAAATGCCAAAAATAAAAATGGTCTAAAGTTAACCCCTTTGTTTAAGAATCTATTAAAATCTCAGAGGTCTAATCAAAAATGCTAGGTATTGTAAATTTAGGAAGTCTTTTGCTAGAAACTTTCACTAATGTACAGACAAAATGATTACTACAGGCTAAATCGATTATATATGGAACTGTGCCTGTAGACAAGTGACACGAAGCAGTGTTGAACATTTGCCTGAGTTTGAATGGCTGTTATTATGCATCATGGCATACTGGGTCAGGAAAGATGCCTACGAGGCAAACATTCCTATGAGGGCAGTCATGAGCATTCACATAAATATATATATATCCGTAAATGGGTGGAACAATCGGTCAAAATGCAGTTTTTGTTTTTTTTAAATCGAATCATGAAAAACGAAATTTTAAGTTACATCTATACTTAATAGTTTTTTCTCACATTTAGAGTTTCCTTAATGTTGTAGAATAATGAAAATAATAAAAATCTCAAAATGAATATTTTTAAATTTATTTTGAAAAATTACATCTTAAAAATTTTGAATTCGGGGAAATGGTCATTAAATATTATTACATCTGTGCTTGTCCAAACAATTTTAATTATAATTTTAAATTTAAGTAGATTTTTAATAAATGTGTATGAAATTATTTAGATAGAAAAAACAATGTCTAAGTTATATTTAATTGAGATTTTAATTCGTCATAATGTGAATCATGTCCAAAATTATAGAAATTTTTTTTTTCTTCATTTTCTTAATAAATAAAACATTTAAAAAATACAAACTTTGATAATAATGATATTTAATCTTATCCAATAATTAATAATCGTCTTACACTTTTTTAAAAACAAAAATGGCTCCTTTATATTACGAGTAGGGCGCCCTACGTACGGCACATTTCACGTAAACTTGTTTGATAAAAAAAATTTACAATTGTATTACTTTTATTATGAATAATCGACTTATTAATAATAATAATAATAATCAATAATAATAATGAATAATAAAATAATAATATAATAATAATAATAATATCATCATCATCATCATAATCATCATCATCATTATCAAATTTTAATTAACAACAAGTTTACGTGCATGTGAATAATAGGCCTCGAAATAAACTAATTGCCTTGGCAATAAAAATAAAATAAAAATATTATTATTATTATTATTATTATTATTATTATTATTATTATTATTAATAATAATATAATAATAATAATAATAATAATATTATAATAATCAATTATTATTTATTATTATCTATTATTATTCTTATTATTATTATTTTAATTATTATTATTATTTATTATTAATTATTAGTTAATATATAATAAAATAATATATTATTAATTATTTTCATTATCATTATAAATTATTATTATTTGATTATTTTAAATCATTAAAAATTATGTAAAAAAATACTATAAAAAAAAAATGGTAGTAATATTAGGAAAATAGAGACAGGTAAAAAGCCACATGGGGCTCATCGAGACTGCCGCCAGTCACCCACTACCCAAACATGCTTACAAATCCACAAAGCACCTAGGGCTTGTCAATTTGTTGTACTACAAATCCACCAATTTGGCTTACAGTCAAAACTAATGAATACTTCTATAAATATGATACCCCAAACCATCCACATGCATTAATAACTAAGTTAGGTCACACAGGCCATCTACATACATTGCTATAACTACAAAACCCGCCAATTGGCTCGTCCAATATATTACTATGAATACCCAACCCATCCATAAAACGAATCTAACCGTTTCTTAAATGTTGCATCGAGTTCACAGTCAACAACCTCCTCTGGCAGACTATTCCAAATTTAACAACCCTATTACTGAATCGCATGCTTTCTTATATCAAGATGGCATGCTTTTCTCTTAATTTTCTTATTATGCCTCCTGGTCACCTGTCCACGTTCTACTATGAAAAATTTATTGGTCTCTATGTTATCAATATTATCAATATATTTTGTAGACTTGTATCGTGTCCCCTCTGAGAAAATCGCCTTTTCTACAGAAAACATTCCTAACTCCTTCACCTCTCCTCATAGCTCTTACCCAAACCCAGAATTCATCCTTGTTGCTCTATCGTGCACTCTCTCTAGCATATCTAAGTCTTTCTTTAAATAAGGGGCCCAAACTTGTGCACAATACCTATTACTGGCCTAACAAGCTATTATACAGTTTACTTATTATTCCTTGCTCCTTGTAAACAACATTGCGTTGTATTATGCCCAGCATCTTATTGGCTTTATTTCTAGCTTCCAACATTGACTTAGCTACTTTCAAATAACTGCTTATAATCACACCCTAAATCTTTTTCTTGGTCCACAGAATCAGCCAATCTCCATTCATATCGTAGTTAAAACTTTATTTGAGTAACCTAGGTGAAGAAACCTTACACTTTTTTTTTTTTAACTATTAAAAATTCATTTGCCACTTATCTGCCCACCCAAGAAGTTTATCAAGATCATTTTGAATCTTTATGCATCCTTCACTATTCCTAACAGAGGTGCCACTTTTATATCATCTGCAAACTTAGAACCTTGGCATTTAAGTCCCTGGTCTAAATCATTTAATCATATTGAGGAACAGATAAGTGGCCCGCAGCCCTCGAACCCTGTGGTGAACCACTCTTCACTATTTCCGCATGATGATTTATTCCTTTAGTTGTACAACACTGTTTCTATTTCGTCACCACTCTTTAATCCACCATGTAACCACTCCACCTATACACATTGCAATAACTTTTTATCAGCCTTATGTGGGGAACCTATCAAAAGCTTTACTAAAGTCTAAATATAAACAATTTCAACTGGATCTCCTCGGTCAATGCAGGTCAGTACTGTATTCCATAAATTCTAAAAGGTTTGTCTGACAGGACCTACCCTTTCTGAAACCATGCTGGGAGTCATACAATACGTTGTTATCTTCTAAATATTTCTCTATATGAACCTTTCAGTACTTTTCCAGAACCTTTACAACCAGAGATTGTTTAAGCTAACTGGCCTGACTAATTTCCCAATCTCCTATCACTACCTTCTCTTATAAAGTAGGCACCCACAATGTGTTTTCCAGTC
Source organism: Trachelipus rathkii (assembly GCA_015478945.1). Lineage (NCBI taxonomy): Eukaryota > Metazoa > Arthropoda > Malacostraca > Isopoda > Trachelipodidae > Trachelipus > Trachelipus rathkii. Next base: position 17,437 of record JABUQX010082097.1, read on the forward strand.
ATCTGGTACCTCACCAATGTTATAAGATCGCTTAAAGAATCAAATTACGTGGCCTTTCGCAATTGCATTAAACTACCCTCTTTCATAGAATTAACCATTAATAGTACCCTCAGGGCGCTGGCAGCTTTAGGTTGCGATCAATATGATCTAATAAGTTTAATATCTTTTGATCATCAAATTCAAAGATTCTGTAAGTCCTAATATTTGTTACATGCATACAAGACCTATTAGTCTCCAAACTATTATCAAATCTTTCCTCTGTAAACACCGAAGCAAAATAAGCGCATTTGAAAATGTTTTGACCACTCCTTATCTGAACCACTAAATTTTCATCATTTTAATTGGACCAATTGCCTATTCTTACTTTTAATTTATAAAAGCTAAAAACTTCTTCAGGTCTCTTATTACTATTCCTTGCAATTAATTTCTGCCTCTCTCTTGGCCTTTTCTTATTGACTGGTTAAGTTCATTTCTATTTTTCCTATAATTTTCTAAATCATCTTCCCTATTTACTACCCTTGAAATATTTTAAAAACATCTGCGCTTTCATTAATTTTCTCTCTTATCTCTCTATTCCACCAAACAGGTTTTCTCTTCGGCCACCCCTAATTGGGTTTAATCTTTAAAACAATAATAATAATAATAATAATAATATAATAATAATAATGAAAATAATATATATTAAAAGAAAGATAGGTATAGAAAACATTAAACAAATGTCTTATAGTCTACCATACATAAAAATTAGAATAAAATATTATTGAAAACTAAAAAAAAATGGACATTTTTATACAAGTTTATACTGACCGGTTTTCCCCCGAAATTGAAAAAACTTAATAACTTTAAAAATAAGCTTAATATTTTAAATTTTTTACATGGAAAATGTTAAAAATAGACTTCCCAATATGCATCTAAATCGAAATTCTGATATCTTAATTCTACGAGATTCACCAGGTCTTAGAATTTTTTTTGCAATTTTAAAAAAAATTTTTTTTCAAAATGGGGGAAATTTTTTTGACTTGTAGGTGTAAGTTATTTACTTAAATATTTTTATATATGGTTAAAATATATTCCAATTACTACTTGAAAAAAATAAATTTTGAAAATATTTTTATTTTCTCAAAAATTTAGAAAATTAAAAAAGTGACCGGTTCTCCCCTCTGTGACCGATTTTCCCCATTTTACGGTATATAATATATATATATATATATATAGTATAATATATATATATATAATATATATATATATTATATAGATATATATAAATATATATAATATATATATATATATATATATGGTATATATATATACGGTATATATATCATATATATATATATATATATATATATATATATAGTACTATATATATCATTAATATATGATAATATATATATAGTATAATATATATATATATATAGTAATACATATTTGTTTATCAATTTCATCTATAAAATATATATGTGCTTTTCATTTTCAACCTCTTGGAAAACTTGTGTGTAAAATATATATATATATCAACGTATATGGCAGATAGATTGATTTTATACATATATCTGTGACGTGGAAGTATATTTTTATATAGGTTATCTACATATTTTTATGATATTATTACATGTAGTCAGTAGATGCCTATATTTTAATATGATTATATTAGTAAAACATGTAGCTATAGATTGTCAACCAAGACTTAGTATAAAGCATATATTTATAGATTGTCCTGTGTTGACTACTCAAAGGTCCTTTCTGAGAGAGATCTGAAATATGCATTCTTTGCCTTTTACTTTAGAGGCCTTACTTTCTTGGTCATTTCCAAAGTTTTTTATTTTTGAACCTTCAAAATCATACAAGGTATAGTCAGTGCAAGAGGAGTGTCACTCCCGATTTTATGACAAATCATATGGATATACTCTACAAAAGTATAATTAATTGAAGAATAGTGAAAATGAAACATCGGTTTATCTCTTTAAGGTAAAAAGTTACCTCGCCTCTCAAGTTGTTAAAACCTCCATAGACTTTTCAATTTTTGATCCATCAGTGGTTTTTGTTCTCTATTTAGGACCTCGTAAGTGTCAGCGTTATAATATGTTTTTGCTAAGGTATACAGAGAAAGTCTATGTATATCTTATAATAACCTGAGGTAGGGTGGGCCGAAAACGATCACGAGACCCACAATTATTTTTTTTATAAGAAAGCCTATGAGGAAATGGGAAAATTTTAAACTTTGAGAGGCTGTAACTTTTTTTCTTAAAGACTTAAATCATTTTTGTTTTTTTCTAAAGCTTCATTATTATTTTTTTAGAGTACATCCTGTGATTTAAAAAAAAAAAAATTCGTAAGAAAATCCTATGGGATTTTTAATAACTTTGAGAGGCTGAAACTTTTTTTTTTCCCTAAAGAGAGCACTGATTTTCATTTTGACTATTCTTCATTATTATTTTTTTTAGAGTATATCCTGTGATTTTCATAAAAATCGGGGGTGATACCCCTCTGCACTACTATTACCCTTATACAAATTATGATTTTATTTAATGCCTTGTATTGTTAAATTTTTTAGCTTTTAATCTTTGTAATAAGAACGGAATACCATCTAGCTGACATGTTGAAACTATTGTACCGTACTATTAATTATTCATAAAACTAAATATTTTTCTTATTATTCCAATTTTTAACTTGTTTTAAATATATTTATATTAAAATACAGTAAATATTAAAATGAATATCAAATCTGAAAATGAAATAAAAGTGGAAGAATTAGACTTGGAATATGACTCTTATCAACAAAGTTCTCAGGTGAGGTAATATATATATATATATATATCTATATGTATATCTAATATATATATATATAATCAACATATATATATCACATATATATTATGTATAAAACATATAAATTATAATATATATAATATATATATATATATATATAATATATATATATATTATCAAAAAAGTTTCTTTCACTTTTTTGACTGAAGCGGCTCTTTTCGCCACCGGCCTATTAATTAGTTTTTTGGAACTAATCTTTAATTAAAAACATTAATTTATATTTACCTTAAATGTTCAGGTTACTGATGTAGAATTAATTACTTAGCTTCACGGAGGCACCTCCTTATCCTTGGCGATGATTTAAGAACGTTTAAGAACAATTTAAGTAATTTTCCATTAAATAATGAGACTTTTTATTGTTATTAAAGGCAAACAGGAGAATTCAACTTTGAAAATGCTTCTTTTCAATATTAAGAACAACTTTTATTCTTTAGAGTAACTTAAAATAATTAACTTTACTAATGACAGTTATAAAGTTTAATTTACAGGTTTTTCTTAGCCATGATCGTATAAACATTAAATAATAAGTTGCACAATACTGCATACAAACTTATTAGTTAAAATGAACCACAACTTATTGTACTGTTAAGGAACACTAAATATTGATTGGACGTGCTCACAATGTAATTACTGACGGAATACTAATGAATATTCTATATTGTTTATCCTTACTGACCGCGATCTAGTCACGTGACCAGTGGCGGAGGAATTTTACTGTAATATTTAAATCTTTATTGATGACTCATTTTACTATTATTTAATACTGTGGGCACAAAATTTTCAATGACGTCATATTTTGACCATTTTATAATAAATTTTTCATACATTCCGGGCAGAGGATTGCTTCATAAATTAGAAGCAATACAATACCTTTCATTTTTACTTTACTTTAAATTAACTGTGTGCTTGCGCTTCCTTCTAAATTTTAAAAGATATATTTTTTTTTACTTTTCTTTTTTATTTAAAAACAACCTTAATTCTAACTAAATTACCTAAACCCTAAATCTTAGACTTAAAATTACGTAATCCAAATTTTAACTTTATTTTACTAGAGGTCTGCAAGGTTATCTCTCATAAACTGCCTTTGTTTAAGGGCAGCTTTCTCTGAGGTCTTATTTAATGGTAGAATTGGGCATAATTATTTTATTTTATTATTATTATTATTAGAAAAACCAGGTTGTTTGCTGTTGTCATCCTGTACAGATGTTGTAGGTACAGGTGTTACATTATTAACAAAACCTCCTGTATTTAATTAAAGGGGGTAAAGGTTACTGATGGAATGTAACCCTACTTCACCAAAACCGGTTTTTTAAATTTCACTGATCTGATGTTATTATCATGAGCTATTATTACATCCAACAGCTCTACCACTTCCAAAAGGGCGTGGTTTATTGCTTGTCCTTTTATGAGAACCACATCTCCCACCTTTACTTTATCTTCCCAAATACCCTGAAACAAGTGTCTAGACCGCTCCCGGAGACTTAGGAGATACTCCTCATGCCACAAACGTCTGAACTCTTCATAGAGTTCATTTTGCTTTATGAGGGTAGAATCCAGTACCTCCTTGTTGGGTGCACTGCCCATCTGATATTCTATTGTATCAAAATTACTTTTAAATATTAAATTACTGTTGTACATTACTTTCAAAAAACAATTGGGCGTTATTGCCTCCAACTCAGAGGTACCAGATCTATAGGTTAGGGGTCTGGAATTGATGGCATTTTCTATGTCAGACAGAGTGGTAAGAAGTTCAAAATAGGTTACTTTACTCTTTCCAACAGCTTTATACAGACACTGTTTCATAACCTTTATTAACCTTTCCCAATGGCTACCTTGCCATGGAGAAAAGAGGTTAATTTTTACATGTTTGATTTGATTTTTATCAAACTCCTCCTTGAAAGCATCGGTACAAAAGGACTCTTCTATTATTTTGCACCCTTTATTAAAATATAATGCATTGTCACTATATATGTACGATGGTATACTAAATTTATTACAGAACCTTTTGAATGCTAAAAGAAAATCAGATGTGTTCATGGAAGGTACCAGTTCTAAGTGTACAGCTCTGATGTTTAGGCAAGTGAAAATTAAGATATACATTTTCTCTAACTTTGAGGTGTTGTTTTTGACATAAACATGAGAGGTGAAATCAATACCTGTGTGTTGGTAAGGTTTTATGAGATTCATGTGTGTTCTAGGTATGTCAGTGAAACGTGGGTACCTGTAAGAAAGAGCATTGTACTTCTTGCATGTAATGCATTCTAATAACACAGATCTTACTGCAGCTCTACCCTTAGGTATCCACACACCTTGATTTCTGATATAATTAAGAGTAGTACCAATGCCAAGGTGCTTTACTTGTTCATGGGCATATTTTATAAATAGCAGTGTAAAGCCATGATTTCTACCCATTAAAATAGGATTAGCTTGTTCATAGCTAATTAGAAGAGCCTTATTAATCCTGCCCTTACTTCTTAAATAGCCTTTTTCATCAAGGAAAAGATTTAAATTCAAAACCAAGGGAGGAATTTCCGAATCCTTCAAGGAAGTTACCTTTACTTTTTGTTTATACTCTTTCAAAAATTTAATTTCATTATCAAAGGATTGAATTTGATTTATTTTTAGCCAATATCTTACAGACTTTTGCTGGTAATCTACATTTACTTTAATTTTACTAAGCCATTTAAAAATCCAGGCAGTGATTCTTAAGACTTTTCTATAGCAGGAATATTTACTTATATCTAAAATACTGCTACATGTACCTTCTAATCTATTTACATTTATCATTAATAGAGGTACAGCTTCTTGTGGCACACTCAACATAGGATACTGGGGCCAATTGTCTAAATCATTGGTTATCCAAACAGGACCATGATACCACAGAGCAAAAATTTCTTTAAACTTTTTCAAAGTTAAACCCCTAGTTAAAAAATCACCAGGATTTTCTGCTGTATTTACATATTTATAATAAACATTTACTTTGTACTTGTTACTGATGGAAGTGATTAACCCATCCATTTCATTTATTCTATTTTTTAAAAACTTAGATTTTACTTTGGTTTGTCTGGTTAATAACCAGCTCAAAACTACTTGTGAATCCACAGCAATATTAATGAATTCAAAATAAATGTTACTATATGCTTCCAAAATATTAGGTAAGCATTTCAAGGCCAAAATAACCCCCATCAGCTCCAGGGAAGGGATACTTAACTCCCTAGGCCTATTGGCAGGAGCTACCTTGGCTTTAGCAAATATAAAGGAGCTTTTATTATCATTATCCACTCCATAACATACAAATCCATAAACACTTTCAGAACTGTCACAAAAAAAATGCAAGCCATACTTATTCCCTTCAGAAAGAGCCTTCCTAGGTATTGCAATCGTATCCAGATGTTCGCAGTTATTGCGCAGTTTATACCACTCTTTCAGTATCTCTTCAGGCACTCTTTCATCCCAAGCCAAATTATGCTGCCACACTTGTCTCATCAACAATTTACCCCTAACCAAAATAGGAAGAGCAAAGTTAAGAGGATCAAAAAGCTTGGAAATCTCAGACAACAATTGACGCTTGGTCGAAATACTCTCCAGATATTCTACTTTATTGATATGCATACAGTCAGTCACCACATTGAAACTATATCCCAAAATCTTTTCACAACAACTAGAATGCTCTACAAAGGAGTTTTCTTCCTTGAACTTAACACGCAAAGCATCCGAGTTGCTATTCCAAGATCTCAAGATAAAACCTCCCTCTTCCATTCGTTTCTTACATTGATGATATACACTTACTATTTCACTTTCTTCTTGCATGCTTGTAAATATTAAATTATCCACATAGAAGCCTGAGGATAATATTTCAGTACATCTATCATGTGGATACTTAGAAGCATGATATTTCATTATATAATGCAGTATAAATGGGGAAGATGTAAACCCAAATATTAATGTAAGGTACCTATAAGCTTCTAGTTTCCCATTGTTAAACCACAAGAAAGTGAACCTATTCATGTCCACTTTATCTTTTAACCTTATCATCAAAAACGCCTGCTTTACGTCACTCATCACAACAGTACGATTCGTTCTGAACACAAGTAGTAGTTTTAAAAGTGAATTCATGAGGTCATAACCACTGTAAGCTGCTTCATTTAAAGATGGAAGAGTTTTATTACTTTTAAGGGAACAATTAAAAACTGGTCTTATTTTAGTAGTTACTTGTTCCGATTGCCTTATTATAGGTCGATGAGGAATGAATTTATATTTACAAATATCTGAAGGATCATTAAAATTTATATTTACTTTTTCAATTATTTTATCATTCAGTTGACTTTCAAAGACTTCATTGTATTCATTTATTAAATTATTTTGAGTTAATTTAGCAAACACTCTATTAGCTATATTTAAAGATATTTTAAAATTATTAGGAACTAATTCTATTTTGTCTTCATACCAAGGGAGACTTACATGATAATGTTTGTCTTTGAAAATCATATTCTGATTAAATAATTGAACTTGACATTTATCTACAGTGTTCAGAATTTCTTCGTTCTGCTTGATACCCAATGATTCTAGGCTAAACAGATTTTCCAAGCCATTGTCTATATCAGAATCCAAAAACTGTTCAATGGGATTGAAATAACTTTTGGATGGTTCTAATACAAAATACACTTGTGTATTTAGCCTCCTGTTATTACATTCAGAATCATTTATATGAATTATAGCATTATTTGCTTCAACTTTTGACTGAGTTATGAAATTATTAACTTTTTTACTTTTTCTGGCCTCAACCAAACGCACAATTTGTTCTCTACTTAAAAAATTATAAATATTACCTATTGGAATTAATTTATTATTGCCAATATGTAAACAATGACCACTTGCAAAAGGTACAGTCTGAAAGGCTGGAAACAAGTCTATAATTTCTATGCCAAGTAAAACATCTACTTTAATATGACTATTTACAGGAAAATTATTAAAATTATTGTCAGCAAAATTTAAACCATTAAGTTTCATATTTTTAATAACATCAGGAATGCCATCTACTTTATAATTTATATTTAAGTCATCATCTATTAGAAAAGGAATGAAAACTATTCTTTTAAAAACTCTGACTCCAATCAATGTTTGATGAAACCTTTTAATTTTAGAACCAATGAAAGTTTGCACCTCATATTCTATTATAGGAAGACTATTTATATTAGGTATTAACTTTTCAGCAGCTTCTCTAGAGATATAACACCTACTTGAAGCTGTGTCGATTAAAGATCTGAAAGCTTTTTCTTTACCACTGTAAACCATATTTAATGAAGTGGTAGGCGGAATGTATTCATTCTCTAAACTTTGATGAAAAGTTATGCAATGATTGGTCGTTTTATTTACCACCTCACTAACATTAACATTACATAATGGTTGTATGTGTGACCTACTTCCACACCTACATGGAAACCTCATTTTATTATTGTTACCAAAACATTGTGCTTGTGGATGGTTACCAGCACACTTTTCGCATAACCCCAACTCCCTAACTCTATTAATACGACCTTCATAATTATTGTACACAGGACATAATCCTAATGAATGAGGCCCAGAACATAATTTACAAACCTTCTCAACCTCTTTTACTTTATTACCTGAGGTTTGAAAATTGGCTAAAGAATGCTGTTTATTGTTAGCATTATTTTGAGATGTTTTTTCTTTTTGAGGAGTAACAGGTGTACTTTTACTTTTAAATTTGAGTTTATCACCTACTGTTCTTTCTGAGGAAGAACTAGTGCATATTAAAGCTTTTATTATATCCTGATAATTTTCAAGAACTTCATTTATGTCAGGATAATTATGACCTACTTTTCTTATTAGGTCCTTTAGAAAAATTTTAGGAAGCTTTTTTACCACTATATGTGACAACAAACAACAGCCTGGACTCTTTGAGATTGTAAAATCCAAATTATGCACCTTTAGATCATAAATAATTGCCCTGATTTTATTTAATGCCTTTTTTAAAGATAAAAAATCTTTATCAAATTTGGATTCTATATTAATAGCTATCAAAGAGGCAAACAAGTCATTTGTTATAGTTGTTACATCCAAATATTCTGCTTTCAACAATTCTAATGCTACTTTATAATGCTCTGGTATTATTGATAAATGAGAAATAATACTTAAGGGATAATCCTTCAAAAAACTTAAAAGGTAGTTAATTTAACAGAGTCACCAAGTTTAGGGTTATTACCAACAATATTCATGAACTGATTTAGAAAAACTTGAAAACTAATTTTATTTACATCCCCATCAAAAACAGCACAACTCATGATAGGTAATTTTACATTAGCAGTATGATCAATACTGTTTAAAGCTTCTACAAAACTGTCAGAAATTGTAGGTTCTGTTTTTGCAGCCTGTTTACTTTCAATATAATCATTAAAACCACTAATCTTAAGTTCTAAATTAAAATAATATTCACTCTGGCTTTCCAATTCCAATTCCATTGTAATGCCTTCAATTTCATGGTTCATTAAAATTTCTATCATTTTTTCATCCAATTCTTTTATTTTTATTACCAAAGAATTAATCTCATTTAATTGTAATTTACAGAAATTAATACCTAAAGAGTCATTAACCTTTAAAGTACTCAATTTATTGCTTATAAAGGTAATACGTGACTTTAGCGTTGAACGCTTTTTCTTATAATTACTAAAATCTTCCATTTTATTCAAAAATTCTTTATTCAAAAATATTTATTTACAGAATTACTTAAATAATGTTAATATAAGGAATTAAAAACATTTAAAGGCTCACAACTACTCTAGGCCTTCTTAAACGAGTGTGCAAAAAACTAAGTTTCAACTCTAGGGTCATTATCTTAGGAACACAAATTCTCAGAAAATTGCATTATTTAAATTATTTTCATTACGAAAGCGCAACCACACAGCTTTATTAATAATACTGTACATTAATTAAGAAAATATTAACTATATTATAACAAAAAATCACAATAAGTAAGGTTCACTTAACTAATAAATACTAAATAGGCTAATTGTTTACAAATGAAAATATCGATAGTGAACAAGAGCGATATTAATCGATATTATTCGATATTAATCGATTAATCAATATTATATTAAAATTATCGAATATCGATTATTATTACAAGAAACGTTTCCAATAATTGAAATCTCCTATTTTTAGGCCCGTGTGATCTAGCAATCTTACGACTTATGGCGCCATCTTTGCGCATGCGT
>JABUQX010082097.1:32500-35812 GCA_015478945.1 Trachelipus rathkii
ATAAATAAAATAATTACTTTCTTGAACGTACATTGAAGCGCCTTGTGAATTCATTCCCCTATTTCAGCCAATCAATTTCGTCCTGAAAAGTTATTACTTATTAATTTAGCTAGTAGTGAATGATTTAATTTAGGTTTCTAAACAATAAAGTTAAAGAAATATATATAGCTAACCTTATATATATATATAACTTATATATATATATAACCTTTTAAAACCTTATAATATATATATATATATATATAACATATATATATATATATATATATAAATATACTATATATATAGCAACCTTATATATATATATATATATATATATGCATATAATTCTTACCAACCTTATACTATATATATACTATAATATATATATATATATAATATATATATATACCACGGTATATATATATATATATATTTCTTCAACTTTATTTAAAAACCTAAATTTAATCATTCAATACTGAAAAAAATTAATTATTACTTATTAATTTAGTTAGTAAGTGAATGATTTAATTTAAGTTTCTAAACATTGAGTTATATATATATATATATATATATATATACTTATATATATATAATATATATATATATATATATATATATATATATATATATATATAATAACTAATAACATATATATACTTTCAATAACAATAACCTGTATGCTTATACTCTATATGTAAGCCCGTATGAAATATAGCCTTGCTGTATATCTTTCAACTATAATAACCCAACCAGCCTTAGCACTATATATATAATATATGTATAATAATATGTATACTTAGCCAGCAACAGCAGCAGCCCTGTATGGGTAGTATATGCGCCAGGCATAGCAATATGTATATATATATATAGCACAACCAGCAATAACCAATAACCTTAACGCAACCCACTGCTGCTCCAGCTGCTGCTGCTGCTGGGTGTATTCAGGAACCAAAAATAGTGCCAGCTGCTGCTGCTGCTGCTATAACCTTTATGTAATATGGGTGATATTTGGTTTAGAGCGACAACTATCATCAATCCATATCTCAAAAAACTACAATAGCCACAGGGAAAAGGAATACATTGCTGGAATGCTGGTCCAATTTAGGGCGGAAAATGTAAAAAAAAAAAAAAAAAAAAAAAAATATATATATATATATATACCATATTTATATATACCTGTATATACCCGCCATACATATATATATTCTTCCTTCCCTTATATATATATATATAACCACCATATATATATATATATATACAGGAAGTGGCATATCAGAATTTTTCGGGGGGCCAAAACAACAAAAATCGATTCTTTATATATATATGTATATATATATATATATATATCTTATCTATTGCTCAACATATATATAACCAGCAACCCAACCTTAACTCAAATATATCTTATCTTTCTTATGTATAGCCTTATATATGCTCCATATATGCTAACTTATATATATATATAAAAGTGGAAGAACAAAATATTAAATTCCTAAGAAAAAATGGGAAAAATTTATATGAATTACTAAAACCATCCTACCTAAATTGTTAAATTTAATAAAGTCCGAAGATAACATCTTCAATTTTATTTCAATATTTCGATATATGTAGAGAAGGGCAAGTCAATAAGTCTTTCATCTCCAATTGTATTTCTCAAGTAGGTTTTCAGAAGTTTTAATGTGGATAAGCTTCTTTCTACTTTGAAGCATGAAACACAGGTAAAATTGCCAGTATTTGCAACAAGATGGAAATATTTGGAAATTGTGACTGCAACAAACTAGTCCATCTATTGCTGTTTTTTGACGATCTGTGCTGTGATGCTCCATTTCAACTTCCACAAATCCCATTCTGCTTTTACTAAATCTTCATTTGGGCTTTCGAGATCTTCCTTGTAAAATATTACACAATCTTTTATCTTCTCATATGGCACATTACACCCGTTCGGTATGACAAATTGCAGGAAAGATTTAAAAAACTTCTCTCCTAATGCTGATTATTAAATCATCCAAAAATGGTATAAAAATGGATGTGTGCGATAATAAGTCTGTGGGTTGGAAGTATGAATGTTGGGTCTGTATTTTTGGAATTTGTTAATTCTTAGTACCGGCAATTTCAATACTCAGTTCAGATTCAGATGCGCTTACACATTCTTCAAAATCTGCTGAAATTCTAATGTTGCATTTCTCTGATGGTTTCAAGTTTAGTTTTTATCTAATGGACTTACGAGATTGTTCTGACAACGACGAATTATATAAAAATTAATTTAATTTCTGCACTTTATATTATTAACGGATATGATACTTAAAAATTTTGAGTGTCTGTAAGAAGAAAATTTCCCCTGGCCCCCCCCTTAAATACGCCACTGTATATATATATATAGCCAGCAACATATATATATATACTATATAACCTTATATATAGCAACTGCTGCTGCTGCTTATATATATAACTTAATAACCATATATACTATATATATATCTCAAAAACTACAATAGCTACAGCGAAAAGAAATATTTTTGGAATCCTGGTAAAATTTTAGATAGGAAAATGTAAAAAAAATAAAAAAAAAATAAAAAAAAATTATTGTTAATAATTATAGTAATATGATTAGAAAGCCTATTTAGAGACCTTTTATTGGTTACTCGTTAAAATAAATAGACTTTCTATTAAATTTTGCTTTTTTTTCTTTTACTAAATACCCCAAGGGTATACCGCACCGATGGCAGGAGTCGGGGTCTCTCGGCGTTCCGGGGAACTACAGGGTAGGACTATTTCCCCCAGGGTCTCCGGAACCCCGCTCTTTGGTATTTGGGGTGTCGCGGGGGTTCCTCCGCCCCTCCCCTACGGGGTATGGAAAACGTCCCCCCTGTATTCCCCGTCGGCTCGAGCCCCCTACATTGCCGTGTAATACCTTTACAAATAATATATATATATATATATATATATATATATATATATATATATATATATATATATATATATATATATATATATATATATATATATATATATATATATATAGATTGTATATATATAAAAAGAAAATATTTTTTTTATTTATTTATTTATTTATTTTTTACATTTTCTTAACTAAAATTTTACAAGGATTCCAAAAATGTATTCCTTTTCGCTGTGGCTATTGTAGTTTTGAGATATGATTTTTTTTTTTTTTTTTTTTTACAGTTTCCGCAATAAGAAATTTTGCCAGGATTCCAACAATGTATTCCTTTTCCCTATAGCTATTGTAGTTTTTTGAGATATTGATCGATGATAGTTGTCGCTCTCGCCTATCTATATATCTCTGCTATATACTCTTTCTCTTTCTCTGCT
>JABUQX010082098.1:0-10000 GCA_015478945.1 Trachelipus rathkii
CAATAAGTACTTCGGTTCGGTCAAATTTAGGTGTTTAACCGTTTTGCATTATCGTGAAACGCTTTCCATTTTCGTGCGCCGCTTCAGTTAGAATTAAGGGTTGTTTTTAAATAAAAAGTAAAAAATTATATCTTTTAAAATTTAGAAAAAGGAAGCGCAAGCACACAGTTAATATAGTAAAAAATATAGTAAAAAATGAAAGGTATTGTATTGCTTCTAATTTATGAAGCAATCCTCTGCCCGGAATGTATGAAAAATTTATTATAAAATGTTCAAAAATGACGTCATTTAAAATTTTTGACCACAGTATTAAGTAACAGTAAAATGAGTCATCAATAAAGACTTAAATATTATTACAGTGAGAATTCCTCCGCCACTGGTGACGTAACTAGATCGCGGTCAGTAAGGATCAACAATATAGAATATTCATTAGTATTCCGTCAGTAATTACTCTGTGAACACGTGTCCAATATTTAGTGTTCCTTAACAGTACAATAAGTTGTGGTTCATTTTAACTAATAAGTTTGTATGCAGTATTGTGCAACTTATTATATTTAATGTTTATACGATCATGGCTAAGAAAAACCTGTAAGTTAAACTTTATAACTGTCATTAGTAAAGTTAATTATTTTAAGTTACTCAAAAGAATAAAGTTGTTCTTAAATATTGAAAAGAAGCATTTTCAAAGTTGAATTCTCCTGTTTGCCTTTAATAACAATTAAAAAGACTCATTGTTTAATAAAAGTGCTTAAATGTTCTTAAACGTTCTTAAATCATCTCCAAAGACAAGGGGATACCTCCGAGAAGCTAATCAGGAAAGTATTTATTTGATTATTTCTACATCAGAAACCAGAACATTTAAGGTAAATATAAATTTATAATGTTTTTAATTAAAGATTAGTTCCAAAAAACTAATTAATAGGCCGGTGGCGAAATGAGCCGCTTCAATCAAAAAAGTGAAAGAAACTTTTTTGATATTATTTTTTAAAAACTTTTGACTTATTTATTGTTTATTTTATTTTATTTATACATGGTCGTGGCATGGCCTTAACATCTGCCCCACTTAACAAATATTTTTGGTTTAAAAACTTTGTATTTAAATCATAAAACTAATATAATAGATTTAAAATATAAGTAAATGAATGTATAGAAAATAATATACGGTACATATGAAACAAAAATAAAACAAACTAAAATAAAATAAAGTAAAATAAAATATATATATAGCTATATCATTCATTATGAGTACATAGTCATAGTGTATTAATATATTATTAATATAATATAATATTAATATAATATATTAATATAATACATTATTAATATATTATTATTAATAATCTTTGATGTGAAACAAGAAAATAAAAGAAAATGAAATTTATTTTATTTATTATAAGGGCGTGGTAAAGCCTTAACATCGGCACCACTTAACAAATATTTTTGATGTAAAAAAAATCTTTGTATTTAAATCATAAAATTAATATAAGAGATTAAAATAAAAGTAAATGATTATAATAAAAGTAAATGATTATATAGTATAAAAATAATATACATATGAAACAAAAATAAGACAAAATAAAATAAGGTAAAATAAAGTAAAATAAATATATACATACATATAATAAAGTTCAAACATATTTATGAATACATATTAAATATATAAGACAAGAAAATAAATAAATGAAAATAAAAGAAAATGAAATAAGCTAAAGTAAAATAAAATAAAACAAAATATGGATAAGTCATTATAAAATAAAACCATAAAATAAAATTTAAATAAAAAAATAAAATAAGTAAAAAGTACTCAAAAATACTAAATACAGCTATACCCAAATATAATAGATATAAACATATTTGTGAAGACTTAGTAAATATTTAAAACGAGAAAATAAAAGAAAAGAAAATGAAATAAAACAAAAATAAAATAAAATAAAATACGGATACATCATTATAAAATAAAATAAAACTTTATAAAATAATACATTTGTAAACTGGCCCTATGTGACTAGGAGTGTTCATTTAATATATCTATTTTAACTGTCAAAATATATATATATATCTCTGAAATTTCTATTAAATTATATAAAGATTATACAAACTTACAATTAATGAGATTAAAAGGATTACATGCACTTTCCTAAGATTCCTGTTAAATTCTATAAAAAATTATAAAAATTATAAAAATAATAAAAATAAATGGTTATTCTAATTCACAGTCATATCATTTATTTGAGGTATCAAAGGACCTTAAATATAAAGACAATAATATTGAAAAACAAAATATATGTATCATTAATACAATTGTTAGATATCAAAATAGCCAAGACTATATATTTCATTATGATAATTTCACTGCACTGCACTTTTGCACTTAATATTTATTTGCCTTATAAATAATAGCACCTTTCTCAATATTACCAGTGGCTCTATCACTACCACCACTAATTCTTATCCCTATGAATAATATTATTAATTAATTTATTATTATTTATTTTATTATTACACTTATTTTATTCTTACACTTAATAGTATTACTATTAATATTATTATTATTATTATTATTATTATTATTATTATTATTATTATTATCATTATTATTATTATTATTATAATTATTATTATTATTATTATTATTATTATTATTATTTTTATTATTATTATTATTATTATTATTTTTATTACATTATTATTATTATTATTATTTTCATTATTATTATTATTATTATTATTATTATTATTATTTGCAATTTTACTATTATTATTTCCTATTTTAATCATCACCATTGTTATTGTCATTTGTTGAAGACATCCTTTTTTCTCTTCTTCCCCACATCTTCCCTAAAATGTATTTAACTTCCTCCATGTTGTGAGATTCAAATAGCCATCTCCCAGCAACCTCATTTAGGTCTTCTGCATGTGGTCTTTGAAGTTCAATGGAGTTAATTCTAAGATCTTCATATTCTGGGCAGATACAAATGAAGTGTATCAGGTCTTCTTCAACTCCACATATGTCACAGTTAATTTCGCCATTTGAGAACCTGTTTCTCCATTTTAGGTTCAAAGTATTGGATCTGGCCCTGAAAAGTATCACTGAGTAGAAGGAGTTGTCGTAATCTGAGCTTTCTTCAATTCCTATTTTCCATCTTCGGTACATTTGTAGACTTTCTTTGCTTCCTATTTCTTCTTTCCATTGATGTAGGTCCCAAGCTTTTACTTTTTCAGCAATCTCTTTCTTGTCAAACCTTTCTATTGCTACTATGTCTATCATAACTTTGTCCATGTATCCAAGTGCAGTCTTCCACCATTTTTTCCCTTCTGCTTTCATTTTTTCAAGTATGTGTTTTAAGACTTCTTTTTTTCCTTCTGATATTGATTTCATATATTTTAACTTGTTAGTTATTATTCTTCCCTGCATTGATGATGCTCCAATCTCTCCCCTCAGAACTGCAGTGGGGGTGTACCTAGTCCCTCCTAGTATCTTCCTGTATACTGTGTTTTCAATTGTTTGTAACTTATCTAATTCTTGTTTTGTGAAGCACATTACATTGGATCCATATAAAATAGCTGGGAGTGCCACATTTTTCCAGTACGTTTTCCCTATAAGCAGTTTGTTGCAGCTCTTCTCAATGACTGAACCTGTTTGGCTAGCCAAGGTGTGGGCCTTATTTATGAGATGCAGCTTCTGAGTTTTAAACATGTTTTTTTCATTGTTTATATATAAGCCTAGGTATTTTATTTTGTCCACCACTTTGATACCTTCAATCTCCGTTGGTGGTTGTTCCATGTTAAAAATCAGTACATTGCTTTTCTCTTTGTTTATTTCTAGACCACATTCCCCACTTATCTGTAGTAATGTCCTAATATTTGCAGCTGCATCGTTTACATTTTCTGCTAAGATCAGGCCATCATCAGCAAAGAATAGACTGTTTATTTTTATGGAACCATTGTTGAATCCCTTTTCTTTCTCCAATTCCTTAATTATTTTGTAAGTAACAAGTTTGAATAATGTAGTAGATCCTGTACACCCTTGCTTTATTCCACTAGTAACTTCTATCTCTACATTTTCTATTTCATTTCCCAACTTAATGTAGGTTTTGTCATCTGTATATACTTGTGCAATGGCGCTTATTATTTCATGGTGAACCTTGTACTCTTTTAGAACTCTTATCAGTGATTCCCTACTTACTGAGTCAAAAGCCTTTTTGAAATCTATAGAGACTACAATTAATGGTAGGTGTCTTCTGTATGATTCTTCCACGCAGTATTGCAAAAGAAAAAGATTATCCTCAATTCTTGCACCTTCTGTAAACCCTGATTGATTTTCCTTTATTTCATCACATATTTTAATGTGTTCTTCAATTTCATTTTTAATTAATGTCATGAATTGTTTGTAGGATGTATCAGTTAATGCGATAGGCCTTAAATCTTTTACAGTTGGATTCCTCTTTTTTTCTATCATACTTGTTATAGATGATTTCCATGATGTCGGTTTATGTTCCTTTGTTAGTTCTTTGTTGTAACAATTTGTGAGAACCTGTATACATTGTTCACTTCTGATTAATACCTTATATAGTTCTGGCTTAAGACCATCTGGCCCTGGTGCCTTCTTCCCTTTTAGCTTTTGTAAGCACCTTCTGACTTTATCAGTGGTTATGACTGGTTTGTTCCTGGGTGTTCTGGTTTCTGTTCTTCCCATCGTGGTTTATTTTATTTATTATTTATTATAAATTGACAGTAACAGTCTCTAATCGAAACAACTTAACAAATATTTTTGATGTAAAAAAATCTTTGTATTTAAATCATAAAATTAATATAAGAGATTAAAATAAAAGTAAATGATTATAATAAAAGTAAATGATTATATAGTATAAAAATAATATACATATGAAACAAAAATAAGACAAAATAAAATAAGGTAAAATAAAGTAAAATAAATATATACATACATATAATAAAGTTCAAACATATTTATGAATACATATTAAATATATAAAACAAGAAAATAAATAAATGAAAATAAAAGAAAATGAAATAAGCTAAAGTAAAATAAAATAAAACAAAATATGGATAAGTCATTATAAAATAAAACCATAAAATAAAATTTAAATAAAAAAATAAAATAAGTAAAAAGTACTCAAAAATACTAAATACAGCTATACCCAAATATAATAGATATAAACATATTTGTGAAGACTTAGTAAATATTTAAAACGAGAAAATAAAAGAAAAGAAAATGAAATAAAACAAAAATAAAATAAAATAAAATACGGATACATCATTATAAAATAAAATAAAACTTTATAAAATAATACATTTGTAAACTGGCCCTATGTGACTAGGAGTGTTCATTTAATATATCTATTTTAACTGTCAAAATATATATATATCTCTGAAATTTCTATTAAATTATATAAAGATTATACAAACTTACAATTAATGAGATTAAAAGGATTACATGCACTTTCCTAAGATTCCTGTTAAATTCTATAAAAAATTATAAAAATTATAAAAATAATAAAAATAAATGGTTATTCTAATTCACAGTCATATCATTTATTTGAGGTATCAAAGGACCTTAAATATAAAGACAATAATATTGAAAAACAAAATATATGTATCATTAATACAATTGTTAGATATCAAAATAGCCAAGACTATATATTTCATTATGATAATTTCACTGCACTGCACTTTTGCACTTAATATTTATTTGCCTTATAAATAATAGCACCTTTCTCAATATTACCAGTGGCTCTATCACTACCACCACTAATTCTTATCCCTATGAATAATATTATTAATTAATTTATTATTATTTATTTTATTATTACACTTATTTTATTCTTACACTTAATAGTATTACTATTAATATTATTATTATTATTATTATTATTATTATTATTATTATTATTATTATTATTATTATTATTATAATTATTATTATTATTATTATTATTATTATTATTATTATTATATTATTATTATTATTATTATTATTTTTATTATTATTATTATTATTATTATTATTATTATTATTTTCATTATTATTATTATTATTATTATTATTATTATTATTATTTGCAATTTTACTATTATTATTTCCTATTTTAATCATCACCATTGTTATTGTCATTTGTTGAAGACATCCTTTTTTCTCTTCTTCCCCACATCTTCCCTAAAATGTATTTAACTTCCTCCATGTTGTGAGATTCAAATAGCCATCTCCCAGCAACCTCATTTAGGTCTTCTGCATGTGGTCTTTGAAGTTCAATGGAGTTAATTCTAAGATCTTCATATTCTGGGCAGATACAAATGAAGTGTATCAGGTCTTCTTCAACTCCACATATGTCACAGTTAATTTCGCCATTTGAGAACCTGTTTCTCCATTTTAGGTTCAAAGTATTGGATCTGGCCCTGAAAAGTATCACTGAGTAGAAGGAGTTGTCGTAATCTGAGCTTTCTTCAATTCCTATTTTCCATCTTCGGTACATTTGTAGACTTTCTTTGCTTCCTATTTCTTCTTTCCATTGATGTAGGTCCCAAGCTTTTACTTTTTCAGCAATCTCTTTCTTGTCAAACCTTTCTATTGCTACTATGTCTATCATAACTTTGTCCATGTATCCAAGTGCAGTCTTCCACCATTTTTTCCCTTCTGCTTTCATTTTTTCAAGTATGTGTTTTAAGACTTCTTTTTTTCCTTCTGATATTGATTTCATATATTTTAACTTGTTAGTTATTATTCTTCCCTGCATTGATGATGCTCCAATCTCTCCCCTCAGAACTGCAGTGGGGGTGTACCTAGTCCCTCCTAGTATCTTCCTGTATACTGTGTTTTCAATTGTTTGTAACTTATCTAATTCTTGTTTTGTGAAGCACATTACATTGGATCCATATAAAATAGCTGGGAGTGCCACATTTTTCCAGTACGTTTTCCCTATAAGCAGTTTGTTGCAGCTCTTCTCAATGACTGAACCTGTTTGGCTAGCCAAGGTGTGGGCCTTATTTATGAGATGCAGCTTCTGAGTTTTAAACATGTTTTTTTCATTGTTTATATATAAGCCTAGGTATTTTATTTTGTCCACCACTTTGATACCTTCAATCTCCGTTGGTGGTTGTTCCATGTTAAAAATCAGTACATTGCTTTTCTCTTTGTTTATTTCTAGACCACATTCCCCACTTATCTGTAGTAATGTCCTAATATTTGCAGCTGCATCGTTTACATTTTCTGCTAAGATCAGGCCATCATCAGCAAAGAATAGACTGTTTATTTTTATGGAACCATTGTTGAATCCCTTTTCTTTCTCCAATTCCTTAATTATTTTGTAAGTAACAAGTTTGAATAATGTAGTAGACCCTGTACACCCTTGCTTTATTCCACTAGTAACTTCTATCTCTACATTTTATATTTCACATCCCAACTTAATGTAGGTTTTGTCGTCTGTATATACTTGTGCAATGGCGCTTATTATTTCATGGTGAACCTTGTACTCTTTTAGAACTCTTATCAGTGATTCCCTACTTACTGAGTCAAAAGCTTTTTTGAAATCTATAGAGACTACAATTAATGGTAGGTGTCTTCTGTATGATTCTTCCACGCAGTATTGCAAAATAAAAAGATTATCCTCAATTCTTGCACCTTCTGTGAACCCTGATTGATTTTCCTTTATTTCATCGCATATTTTAATGTGTTCTTCAATTTCATTTTTAATTATTGTCATAAATTGTTTGTAGGATGTATCAGTTAATGCGATAGGCCTTAAATCTTTTACAGTTGGATTCCTCTTTTTTTCTATCATACTTGTTATAGATGATTTCCATGATGTCGGTTTATGTTCCTTTGTTAGTTCTTTGTTGTAACAATTTGTGAGAACCTGTATACATTGTTCACTTCTGATTAATACCTTATATAGTTCTGGCTTAAGACCATCTGGCCCTGGTGCCTTCTTCCCTTTTAGCTTTTGTAAGCACCTTCTGACTTTATCAGTGGTTATGACTGGTTTGTTCATGGGTGTTAAGGAGTTTTTTACTGTTATTGCCATGTCCATATGTTCTCTCAATTGTACCGGAAATTGGTGTACTCCACTTTGTATCCGTTGGTATCTTTGTTCGTTAAGTCTTTTATATTCCTCTTTCGAGTTATCGTCCCATTCTTCAGTAATTCGGTTTTCATGTTTGCAGTATATGGTTTCCCAAAATCCAGTTAATTCTTTTCCTATTTCCTCCTTTGGTATTAGTTTACCATTTTCATAATGAAGTTTAGTCTCCTTCATGGTTCTATCTACTCCCTTAAGTTTCTTTATATTCTCCCATAATTTGTTGTTTTTATCAGATTTTATTTCATCTGTTAGTTTTTTCTCATATGTTGTTATTTCTTGTGTTATAAGTTTGTGCACTTTTGTTTTTTGTTCTTTATACTGCTCCCAGAGCATATTTTTGGCATGCTCTTCTGCCTCATTTCTTCTTTTCCTATTAATTTCTCTTCTTTTTTTTATCGCCTTTCTTATTTCTTCTGTCATCCAAGGTCTTTCTATCTTTTTTCCGTTTTTTTCCTCTTTCTTTCTATATGTTTTTAATAAGGTATCATCGGCTGCCTGTTTAATGATTTTGTTCATCTCTTCCAATGTATCCACTCCTTCATTTTGCATTTTATTTTCTAGGTGTTGTACATATTTTGTCATCAGATCTGGTTCTGTACTATAATATTTGATATTGCACCATCTCCCTTTTTTATAGTTAGGCCTTCTTACTTTGTTTCTTAGATATATTTGTATTAGATTATGGTCTGATAGATCAAATACTTCTTGGTTTTCATCTATTTTCATTGAATAAAAATGTTTATTCATATCATTATTAGCCAGAGCAAAATCTATGACACTTCTCATGTCACTCCTCTGCCATGTGTAGAGCCCATCACACTCTTCAGTTGTATTTAAGAGTTTCAACTCAAACTTATCTATCCACTCTGAAACCATTTCCCCCTGTTTATCAAGTTGTTGTCTTCCCAACCATGGTAAGTGCCCATTGAAATCCCCGAGGATCATGAAATTATTTTTACTCTCATATGTTATCAGTCTTTCGCACTCTTTTCTTATTTTGATATTTCTTCTTACGTCTTCTGGTTTGCTTCCTGTTGCAAAATATACTAATACAAATATATATTCTGTATCATGCACTTTAACCTTGAAGTAAAGGATATCATTATGCTTTCCATCAAGTTTTTCTACTTCTATATGCTTATTTCTCTTATGTATAACCATTAACCCTCCCCCTTTTTTATCCTCTTCCTTTCTATTACTAAAAATTTTGTCAAGGTCATCTCTAAGTATGAATCTGTCCTCTGTGAGATGTGTTTCTACTAAAAGTACTATATCATTTTCTGTATTTATTAACAACTCAATCTCAGTTAATTTTGTTTTTGTTAATCCTTGTATATTAATCATATTTAACGTTAGCCTGTTGTACATTGCCATATCTGTTTGTCCGGTATCATTGCCTTTCCTTATTAAAAATTTCCATTCTTGCATATTTTTCCCTGTTTAATGTATAGTCCTTGTTCTCCATTTTGTTTTCTTTCATGTATTTCATTCCTCAGCTGCTTTGCTTCCTCTCTTTCTTTTTTAGTTTGGTCCGGGTTTATATATATATTCTTGAAGCGTGTACTATATCTTATATTTTTTGCTCTTTTAAGGACATCCCATTTTTGGTCAGCAGTTTTCATTTCTATAAGTATGGGTCGTGGTCTGGAGTTACGGTTTCCCAGCCTTTTTACCCTTACTATCTCGAACTCTGTTACTCCCACTTCTTTAAAGATTTCAGAGCTACAGGTTTTGTCCTTTTGTTCAGCCTCCTCTAAGTTTGTCTGCTCAATATTCACTTCTTCTAGATTATAAATTACTAAGTTATTTTTCCTTCTCCGCTTGTCTTCAATTTCTAAAAGTTCTTCCTTTACAAGTTCCCTTATATGCTTCCGGTCTTCTAGTGAATTTTCCCTTCTTTTCAT
>JABUQX010082098.1:15000-24261 GCA_015478945.1 Trachelipus rathkii
GCCCATACGTATTGCAACTTGCTTTTAGAGAGCAATAACAAAAGTAATAAATAGGCCTAAAAAATCAATCTGGTTACGAATTTGTATATTAACATTTTTAATTTCAAAATTTCTGGGATATATTATATAACAGCTTTTACACAAAAAATGGCGGTTTGACAGTTTATATATATATATATATATATATATATATATATATATATATATATATATATATATATATATATATATATATATATAATATATATATATATATATATATATATATATATATATATATAGTGGGTTTGCTTCCGTTATAATTTTAATAGTTTAGGCGGTGGCTTCCATTACAATTTAGGACTTTTATTAAACCAGGGAGCAATAAAAAATTTTAACTTTAGGAAGTTGGTAAAACTAAGAAATACATTTTATGATGGAGGGAAAAATCAGAATAAGAATTTTTTTTTAAATTAAATTTGGTTTCATAAGTCGATTTTGTGTACTATTTATTGTCAAATGGGATTTTTCTTCTATTTTCAAAATTATTTTATCTTGTAGTTAAATTATTTTTTCATTGATATCGAGTTAAACTAAAACAATATAGAGTAAATGCGCAGCAGGCTGGCGTGAATGCATGGCAGACTGCTCGCTCCAAATGCGCCCTGCGCGCAAGTAAGTTGTATATGTATGTAATGTAAATATAACCATAGATTAAAATTTATTACATATCTTTAATTTAATGGGGAAATTGAGAAAATTCGTAAAAAGTCCCTAAAATGAAATAATTCGGATAGCATTACCGACCATTCAGATTCTAATTTTTTATTACTCCCTGGTTTTAAATTGCTATTACTATATTTATTATATATATATATATATAATATTATATAATATATATAATAGTATATATATATATATATATATATATATATATTATAATATATATGTCAGCGTTTAGTAATATCCGTCATATATATCTTAAAAACTATTAATGCTACAGTAAAACGGAATACATTGTGGAATGCTGGTCCAATTCTAGTACGGAAAATGTAAAAAAAAACAAAAAAAAAAAAAAAAAAATATTATATCATCAAAAAAAACTAAATAGCTACAGCGAAAGGGAATACATTTTTGAATCCTGGTAAAATTTCACGTTGAAAAATGTAAACAAATAAAAAAATAAAATAAATTAGTGGTATAATTATAGTAATATGATTAAAAGGCTATTTAGAGGACTTTTATTGGTTTCGTTCGTTAAAATTTTATTGGTTTCTCGTTAAATAAATAGACTTTCTTTTAAATTTGCTTTTTTTTTCAACTAAAGAATACCCAACGGGTAAAACTTGTGGAGGAGTGGGTCTCTCGGCCTTCCGGGGAACTACGGGGTATGGACTAATTCCCCCCTCCGGGGGGGTCTCCGGAACCCCGCTCTTTGGTTTTGGGTGTCGCGGGGGTTCTCCGCCCTCCCCTACGGGTTGGAAAACGTCCCCCCTGTGTTCCCCGTGGCTCAGCCCCCAAGTGTGCCGTATAAAGCATTTTCCTATGGTGAAATTTTACCAGGATTCCAAAATATTTTAATTTCGCTAAAACTCCGGTAAGTTTTGAGAATATATTTTTTTTTTTCTTTTTTCGTCTACATTTACCATACTAGAATTGGACAGCAATTCCACCAATGTATTCGTTTACTGTAGATTAATAGTTTTTTAAGATATATATGACGGGATATACTAAACGCTGGCCATATATATATATTAATATATAATTATATATAATATATATATAATATATATATTTATATATATATTATAATATATATATATATAATATATAATATATATTATGACCTGTTATGTGTTTTAATCGACTTCCGTTAGTTTTGATATATTTTTTTTTATATATTTCGAGTATATGATCCTAACAATCAATTTAAGTGGTGACAGACATGATTAAAAATATATAGGACCTGTTACGTTTTAAGACCGTCAGTTTTAATTTTTTTTTTTTTAACTAAAGGAATACCCAAGGGTAAGCCGCAAAGATGGCGGAGTCGTGGTCTCGGCCTTGGCATAAGGAGGGGTAGTGACTATTTCCCTCCGGGAGGGTCGGACCCCCTCTATTGGTTTTGGTGTCGCGTGGGTTCCTCCGCCCCTCCCTACGGGGTATGGAAAACGTCCCCCGTCGGCTCGATTACTATATTTTTTAATTTTTTTAATTCGTTTACATTTTTTTTAATAAGCTTTATATGCTGATTCCAAATATGTAATTGGTTTTCTGTAAGTGTCGTACTTTTCGAGATATTTCATATTTGATTTGTTTTTTGTTTTTTTTTTACATTTATGTATTAAGTTTTATATGCTGATTCCAATATGTAATTGGTTTTTTCTGTAGGTGTCGTACTTTCGAGATATTTCGTTTTTGAAATTTTTTTCTATATAATGTGATTTTTAAAAAATTATTTTAAAACATTTTAACTTTTGAAACATGTCCGTCACCACTTAAATTCATTATTAGTATCTTATACAAAAATGTTTAAAAAAATAAATATAATCAAACTGACGGAGTCGTACAACAGGGCCTATATATATACTATATAATTATATATATATTATATATTATATAATATATTATATATATATATTATATATATAATATATATATATATATATATATATATATATATGTATGGCCAGCTTCTGAATTATCCGTCATATGTATCTTAAAACTATTTAATGCTACAGTAAAAGGAATACATTTTTGAAGCTGGTCCAATTTTAGTGCTGAAAAAAAAAAATACAATAAGCTACAGCGAAAAGGAATAATTTTTTGAAATCTGGTAAAATTTCACATAGGAAATGTAGAAAAAAAATACAAAATAAAAAAAATTATTTGTTAATATTATAGTTAGAAGGCCTATTTAGAGACTTTTATTGGTTTCTCGTTAATAAATAGACTTTCTATTAATTTTTGCTTTATACGGCACACTAGGGGCTCGAGCCGACGGGGAACATAGGGGGGACGTGTTCCATACCCCGTAGGGGAGGGGCGGAGGAACCCCCGACACCCAAATACCAAAGAGCGGGGGTTCCGGAGACCCTCCCCGGAGGGGGGGAAATAATCCTACCCCGTAGTTCCCCGGAAGGCCGAGAGACCCCGACTCCTGCCATCGGGGCGGTATACCCTTTGGGTTTCTTTAGTAAAAAAATAATAGAAGAGTCCTATTTTATAGCGAGACAACCAATAAAAGGTCTAAATAGGCTTTCTAATCTCTATAATTATATTATTAACAATATTTTTTTTTTTTCCTTTTTTTTTTTTTACATTTTCCTATGTGAAATTTTACCAGGATTCCAAAAATGTATTCCTTTTCGCTGTAGCTATTGTAGTTTTTGAGTATATTATATATATATCATATATATATATATATATATATATACTATATTATATTATATATATAATATACTTAATATATATATATATCATTATATATTTTTTTTTTTCAGCACTAAAATTGGACCAGCATTCCAGCAATGTATTCCGTTTTACTGTAGCATTAATAGTTTTTAAGATACATATGACGGACAATCCAGAAGCTGACCTTAAATTTATTTTCATTGTTATATATATATATATATATATATATAAATCTAATAAAAATCTCTTTTATAAATATCTAAATTATATTGTAAAATATTTTACATTATTGAACTGTATAAACTAATACACATTAGACATAGGATGTATATTAAAGGAAACTTTAAATAAAAATTAAACATTTTAAGGTGCGAAAATTGAAATTAAATGGATTAAAATTATTTGTCATATGAAGCGGAACTACTATTTACGTCGCGTTATCGAAATAAATTATTTAATATGGGATAGGCCGTTTTTGCGTCCGTTTAATGTAGTTAATATCTTGTCATTTCTTTGGATAACTTGAATATGTTTATATGTGAAATTGATTTATTATTATTTTATTTAGCAATGTAAGAAATCATTTTATCTTAACTTTCCTGACCTGACCAAAAAAAAAAAAAACATATTAATATATATATTATATATATATAATATATATTTATATATATATATATATATTATATATTATATATATATATATATTAATATATAATTCACTATAACAGGGGTTGTGGAGTCCCTGTTTCAAAATTTTCGACTCCGACTCCAACTCCACCCTCTTAGAAAATACCGACTCCGACTCCACCCTTTTTAAAATTACCCGAATCCGAACACACACACTATCTATATATATATATATATATATATATATATATATTTAATATATATATATTATATATATATTATAGGGTATTTTGTTACCTGTGTTAATGTATATGTATAGTAGTATATCCGAAATGAAGAGGTATAGATCTAAAGTAACACTATGTTCAGATAATCTTGGTGGCGTGTTAGGTGTGAGAATTGGTAAAAGGAATGAACGTATTAGAGGAGTTGTGGTGGTGTGAAGAAAGGAATAAATGAGAATCAATGAAAGTACGTTGAGATGGTTTGGCATGTGAAAAGGATGGAATATAGTCGTTGGTTTAACGCAGATGTATGTGGGAGGTGGTGCTGGGTAATCGACCCGACTGGGAGACGGAAGGAAAAGTTGGATTTGAGTCGTAAAGGAAATTGCTGGATGAGAGAAATGTGAGTTTAGCAAAGGCGGAAGAAAGGTGCAAAATAGTAGTGAATGGCGGGTTTTGTGAGGGGATGGTTGTAGCCCATATTATATAATATATATATATAAATTCGCCCCGGTGCCATAGTGACGGTCCGTCAGGGTCCCGTGAAGCTCTAGGATGGATTTTCTGACTGCGACGAGCTCTCATTAAAAGGTATAAGAGGCGGAAGAACTGGGCTTTCCTTTTCGACTTTCGTCTATTCTAACTTTATGCATGCTACACCTTCCCCAGTCTTGGAGGAGAAAAGGTGGGTGAATGATGATTTATATATATATCTATATTATATATTATATATATTATTATATATTCTATATATATATATCTATATAATATATATATATATATATTATATATTATATATATATTTATATATATATATACTATATAGGAGAGTAACCCAGAATTTTTTTCGGGGGTTTGATTACGATCTTTATATATATTCTATATATATATATATATTCTATTATATATATATATATATATATTATATATTATATATATATATTATATATTATTATATATATATAATTTCATAAAGGGCAGGGTCCAATATTTGCTTCAGGCTGAGCCCAATTCTCAATCCCAAAGATGGGCATAAAATTCTTAATTTTTGCGCTAATTTTGATGGGAAAAGAAGCAAACTGTAGCTTTTTATGAACTCTTAAACGTCGTTTCGAAGTGTTTTTCTGTGTTGTAGTCATTCTTTTCGGAATTTTCACATTTCTCAAACTGTGTGTTTGACATTTTGGCTTCAACTTCTACACAATTTTTTCGAAATGAATTCAACTTGAAATATTGCATAGATGGGTGATTCCTTGCAAATGCACCGAAATGTTTTTTTGATTTTTTAAAATTTTTGCTTTGCACTGTCAATATTCAAAATCCACTTTTTTTTTGTTTTTAGAATGAAAATTTGCGAATAACTTTTTTTCTTTCATCGCATCTGGTTGAAATTTCAGAGCATATGTAGTCGAGATTACCTACAATATGCACGAAATAGTTTTTTGATTTTTTAAAACTTGTGCTTTGCAATGTCAAAATTCAAAATCCACTTTTTTTTTGTTTTTTTAAAATGAAAATTACGATAAACTTTTTTTCTTCTCATGCGATCTGTTGGAAATTTCGGAGCATATGGTCGATCATATTTTTGGAAATTTTTTAATTTTTTCTTTGAGTATAAACAAAATTTCTAAGTAACAAAGGCATCTTGCCCGACTATATATGCCCTGAAAATTAAAGTTAAGTGTTAAAAAAAAATATACTTTTACAAAAAAAAACACATTTTTTTTGGAAAAGTGAATATGAGATATATCCTTTTCTACTTGTCCGATCAACATCAAATTTTCAGGGCTTCTATAGCCGGGCAAGATACATCTTTTTACTTAGATAATTGTTTTGTGTACTCAAAACAAAATTTCCAAAAAAAAATTTGTTTAAAATTTTGTTCCAAGAACAATTCCGAAACTACTGCATATACAAAGAAATTATCCAAGTAAAAATTGTGCATCTCCCAAGACTGCATATGCTCTGACAATTTCATCCAGATCGCATGGGCAGAAAAAAAGTTATCGCAATTTTTCATTTTAAAAACCAACTGAAGTGGGTTTCGAATTTTGACATTGCTGAGCACAGATTTAAAAAATCAAAAACTTATTTCGTGCATTTTGTAGGTAATGGACCCATCAACGTATATTCAAGTATGAAGTATTTCGAAATAATTGTAAAAAGTTGAAATTAGCAAATGTCAAAAACATTGGTTTTGAAAAAAATAAATTCTGAAGAATGACTAAGACCAAGAAAAAACACTCGAAAAAGACGTTTTAGTGGTCAGAAAAAGCTACAGTTAATTTCTTTTCTTATCAAAATTAGAAAAAAATTAAGAATTTTGTCCATTTTTAGGGGGGGGGTGAAAATTGGGCAATATAACATTGACAGTAATGTAACATTAATAGTAATTTGAAAATAAAAATAAAAAGATATCATTCTTCATATAAAAATTTCTTAATTTTATCTCTTAGCACATAAATCGGTTGATAACTCCTTCGTTATATTGTGCCAGCTACGATGAATACACTCATTAAAGCTAGTTCTGTTAGGCTTTCTTCTCCTGTAGAGTTGAAAAGTATGTTTTGAGTCTTTTCAGAGTTGAGATATATTTTTTGAAGTTCACGTTTATATATATATATATATATATATATTATATATACACATTATTATATTATGTATATATATATATATATATATATATATATATATATATATAATATATATATATATATATTATATATATACTATATATATATATATAATCAGTCAGCGTCTTGACGATTTAACCTTTTTTTCAGATAGAGTTTTTATATTATAATATAATTATATATATATATAATATATTGTGGCTATATATAATATATATTATATATTATATATATATATATATAGTAAATATATATATATATATATATATAATCTACTACACAGGGTTCACACTTTCTGGAAAGTCAGGGAAAAAAAAAATTGGTCAGGGAAAGTCAGGGAAACGTTTTAAAATATGCTGAAAGTCAGGGAAATTTTAAATTTCCAAACATATGAAGAATGATCCATTGACCAAATATATATTTTTTTGATATATTTTTTTTTCCTACTTATATAATTCCGAATAAGAGATGTATTGATAAGTGAATGAAAAGGATGGGGGAGGAATGACATCCCATAAATCTACTTCTATCCTGTTTCTTTCTATTTTTAGTTCACTATTACTACTATTCTTCCTATTCTGTTCGTAGAGGTTGTTCCAAGTTCATCCTTCCGATTTAAGGTGATTGGTATATGGATGTGTTTTAGACTGTATGACTTATGACTTAATCTGTTTATATCTTTTTCTTTTTAGGGAATTATACTTTTTGAGGTGTTTTTTTTTTTTTTTTGGGTTTGACGAAGTGTTTTTTGTTTTTTTTTTTGTTGAAGGTTTTTTTTTTTTTTTTTAAAATGACTTCAAGCAAAAAAAAACAAAGCCTTAATTTAACGACCATGGTTGGACGTCAAACTGAGACCTTGGTTCATTTTCGTCAACAGATTTCATGTCTCGTCTTAAATTATGGAAAGATTATTAAGTCCAGTAAAATGCCTGCTGCAACCAACAACTAAGCTTTTTGGCATTAGATTTACATGACAACTTGAATGCCAGACTGTGCAAATCAAAATGACAGAAAAGATATTAGAAAGATGTCCTCTGAAGTACAAGCCTGTCCAATGGCTCTCATCATTGGATCCTAGTATAGTTTTTCATCAGCCAGAACAAGGGAAACAAAGATTTGATTTATTGCTAGAGGCATTGTACACCAATAACCGAATCACAGATTCTGTTGCTGAGAAAGAAAAAGCACTATACTCTACTGCATGTGAAGGCTCATTCTATCCTTGATTAAATATTGAAAATATTTTTGGATGTGATTGTCCTTCTAAGAGACTTGATGAGTTTTTTTTCTTCTATAGCACCTAGAATCAGTTATGCGGAATTGTGGCAATTATTAAATTAGGACTGATATTTTCGCATGGAAATGCACAGTGGAGGGAGGGTTTTCTATAATAAGCAATTTTAGTGGAGAATGAAGAACATTAGTCTGATTTCTCAAGAAAGTGACAATGCTATAAGTCTCATGAAAGTAATTCATAAAAGTTCCTATCATTCAAAAAATGTTGACAAATGTAAGAGCTGCCCATAGGAGATATGAGAACATCTCAAAGAGTCAACAGAAAGAAAAAAGAAGAGAATAAAAGGTTGAAAAAAGTATATTATCCATAACAGATCATAAGCTTGAAGACAGAGAAAGATGTGTACGCAAGGCTTTAACAGAAGAAGACGCTATAAAATCAAAAATTCAAATGCTTGAGAAGAAAAAGTTCATCTAAATCTCCCCATTTGGAACTTTTGTGATTACAGTGGACGCTATTCACCTAGGCCAGGGGTCGGCAACCTTTTGAGTCGAAAGAGTCAAAAATTACAATTTACAAAATTTCAAAGTTTTAAAGAGCCACAAAATTTTTTCTTGCCAACAATAGTTACTCGCATAAATATAATTTTTTGATAAAAAAAAAAAACTAATCTTATTTATTCAATAAGAAAAATATATTTATCATAAGAAAATTCTATTATTGATATACCAGTAGTGTTTTTCACAACAAATTAAATAATATTATATGGCATTATTAGATAATTACTTATTATTTAAGTAAAAAATGAAAACAATTAAACATTTACTTACAACACTAACTTGTACTTCAATAACAAACAATTGAGCAAACAAATTCAATGGGAGCGATGGCTTTGCATGGTTTTAGAAAGTTTGGATAAATTTGGCTAATAAATTAACTTGTACTTAAAATAAAAAAAAAAACAATAACATACATTTGAGCAAACAAATTCAATGGGAGCGTTGACTTTGCATGGTTTTAGAAAGTTTGGATAAATTTGGCTCATAACTTGTTGTTTTTAAGTTTCAAACACGACTCTAAATTTTCATTTGTTAGTTGGCTTCTTACTTTACTTTTAATTATATTTATGCAAGAGAACGCTTGCTCG